>JADKLZ010005243.1:832750-844337 GCA_021533235.1 Biomphalaria straminea | reverse complement strand
TTTACAAACAAATTTCGGACACCCATTTGGGCCCCCCCCCTAAGTGGATTTTCAAAAGCTCCCCCTCCCTCCCCCCCCCTAACTACCCCACTGAGTTATATAACCTTGCCGTGCACACCGCCATCTAAGATGGTGCACAAGGTGCGCACGACCAGAAGCTAGACAGAAAATGATGTTGACCATAGACTTATATCCATACACATACATAAATATAGACTGGCCGATAAAAGAGTTTTATGACATGGAAATTTGTGACTTCCAATTTTGTGTACTTTATTTATGTCTATGAGTTTTGTTTAATCTCTAACACTGAAGATCATGCAATTTTTCAACTTTTCAGAATTCGGAAATCCGAATACAATAGATATACATGTTTTCAAGTTACATGAAGTTATTTACTTTTTCCAGTCTATGTTTATTTATGTCAATGATCCTGACTGGAAACTGGAAATAAATACTTATCCGCGAATGATCGAGTTGCTTTATCTATTTACCTTACAAAACAACGCCTTGATCCAACTTTCTAAAAAAATTTTCACATTTTTTGTAGATTTACAAAGTCTCCATGTTCAGTCTAGATATAACATATAAGTCTATGATGTTGACATTACAAGAGAGAGAACGATTTCCGCCCAAGTATAGAGCCGATATGTGTATGCTGTGCTCAAGGCATATTGGTACAATGACTCCGAGTCCGAATTCCCAGTAATATTTTTCCACTAATTAGAAGAAATACGTTTATAGGAATAAGGACATGATAATCTAAAACTTTACTATAATAACAATATATTTGTTTTTCTGTTGTTTTTATTTAAAGAAACCTGATCAATTTTAGCTTTGTTATCGTAGGAATCAATGGGCATAAGGCCTCTTTTGTTTGTCTCTATTTCTGGGCCCCCTTGATAGAAAGTGTGTCCTATTATTATTGTGTTGTATAAAAATAAAAACACAAAAAAAACAACTATAAATCAAGAGTTTTTACATTTATTTCTGGTTTCCTTATTTTGCATAGTGATACACAACATACTACACAGCTCACATTGACATCTATTTATTTATTATCACAAACCCACTGAATAAATAAACCATGACATAAAACTGTAGAAACACACACATACACATACTTTTCATAACTTATTCTTTCTTTCTCAAATACATTAAAGGCAATCACACACACACACACACACACATATATATATATATATATATATATATATTTATATATATATATACTAATATAGTGGGCATTTATTCGCACTTACAACTATGTCACTCGAGAACGTAAAAGTTATTTCCCATTTTTGATATTAAACAAAACAATTAATTACCAATAATTAATTTTATATAAAAAAATTGGTTATGTTTTGTAGTTGTACAGATTATCAACTTGGTCTGAGAATAGATGTGGGAGAAATAACGTGTTCAATTATATAAGGGGACGACAACCTACATATTTAGCCGTATATATGAATACTGAATGATTAATTTCCCCTGTTGGCATAAAAAAAAACAACAACAATAAATTACCAGTAATAAATTGACCAATTTAATATCGTTTTTTTTTTATTGATTCATATCTTGTCTATGCAAATGAATAATTGTAAACGTTTTCGTGGGTGTGGGAGAAATAACGTGTACAAACTTTTTTTTGACCAGACAGACAGACAGACATATTAACAGAGAAACAGAGTGAGTTGATATAAGCTTTGCAATAACCGAATCTTCTTCTTGATCTGCAATTAACTTCGAAACAAATAAATACCAAACATTTAGCTTGTCCAACTACTTCGGTAAAAAACCCCCCTTCATGGGGGGGGGGGGGGGGGCGAGGTTCTGCACTGTTTTGAGCACGTGGTTGGCGAGACATCAGAACATAAAAAGGCTGCTCACTGGGTTTTGGTATTTTTGGCGCGCTTTATGTCTATTTGGATGGTTTCCTGTTTGGACTTTTTTTTCTGCGAGGGAATTTCTGTCTTCAAAGCAGTTCTTCGGCGCGGAGTCCGAACACTAAATATAAAACTAAATCTCAATGCATCTAACTAGTTACTATCAGCTTAGGCCTTGATCCAAGCACAATTTGGGCATCACACAATTTACACAAAATGCCAATCATGAAACAAAAAAAAAAGAATAAATCAATGGACGGATTTCATCCTCCTCCTTGTTGGTCAATCATTGGTCAAGTTCACCTCAAGACACGCCCTTGTATTCTCCCCCCCTCTCATCCGCCTTTGCTGTATTAAGAGAGACGTGTCTACCGTACAACCAGATGGCAGAACGTTAAGCCTTTATGAGCCTGAATTGTCTACTCTTGTTTTTATAACAAAGATTGTGGCAGAGTAAATATAACTTTTCCAACAAAACTATTTTATTTTACAAATCACTAAAACATTGTTACAGGTCTATACATCATCAGGGGATCAGGACATTTTAACCCCCCCCCCCGCTCGTCTTCGCCAAACCAACCAACTGGCTAACTGTGCTTCCGAATTCCAAATGACATGTAGCTAATTCTAGTATACCACACTCTTGACATTTAAGCCAGTGCTTGATTTACCCATAGGCTATAGCCTGAGGCCCCATTTGCTTGGGGACCCACCCTTAAAAAAAAAGGTTCTTATTATATTTTCAATAATCTTATTATATTTTCAATAATCTTCTCTTCATGTATTTGCGCTTATCCTCATTTCAAGAAATGTAAGTTACTCTTTCAGATTTTGCGATGTAAAATGCAGATGATGTTGAGGTCATCTGTTTCTTAGAAAGAGCAAAGAAAAAAAATTGCTTTAAAAGTTGATTACAAGGCGCCCGATTTCTCAAATTGCTTAGGGCCTTACAAGGTCTAAATCTGGTCGTTGAATTATATGCCAGTTATGAAAGCACTGTTTGAAAGAGTCTAGTAAAAAGTCCATATGTAACTAGACATATTTGTGTTTTTTTTTATTTTTTATATTGTCCTTCAGTTAAAATATGGGTTGCTATGTCACGTGGGTGGTTGAGCAGGGTTGAGTGAAGCATTCTTTCTGCAGGCTGGACATGGGCGTCTCTTCCCACTTCGCCCCATTGTTGATCTTGCTAAATGTACAGCACATCTGGGAATAACAAAAAATATTTTTTATTAGAAGAGTGTATCTATTATGAAACAATAAAAAATATTAAAAATACAAAAAAAAAAAAACAACAACAACAACAAAGCTTATATTAAGTAAAGGGAAAGGACTGCCCGATGCGGACATATTTTTCTACATTGCAAGGTTTACCTCCCCTTTTCTGTGTAAAACAAAAATTAATTAATTACCCTTTTATTTATTTTTCAATTGTTGTATGTGTTGTCTTCAACAAGTAAATAATTCTGCACAGAGTAAAAGTCTTAAGTTCCTCCCACCTATATATATATATACATGGGCGTAGCCAGGGGGGTTGGTGTTCAACCAAAAATTCCCCCCCAAACCCCCCTCCCCGCCCTTTCATAGGCCCCGCGCTAATTCAAGGTGTAATTATTAAATTGCAAAATATATACGAAAAATTTATTGAAATCTGAATTTATTAAAATCTCCTAAAAACTCTTAAAATCTCCAGTAAAATAAAAAAAAATTGTCATTTGTGTTTGTCATTTGTTGTGACACGGTTACTATGTGTCGTTTCTTCACAACTGGCGACCCCTGATGAGATTGCGGAAAACGCCAATCCTACGAGCGATAAAAGGAAAAAGGCATTGTCAGCTTTCATGTAATAAAATGTAATAAACAGGCGAATTTTTACCTTAATCCAAAATTCCAATACTTTATTTACTTTTATAGTCACTGGCATATAAATATGTCATTGGTTAAAAGGTTAGTAGAGTACAGATCGCAATTTTTAACTTAGTAAAGAATGATAAAGTAAAGACGAATTTTTTTTCTTATACAAAATCTTAATTTTCACTTATCATCCTTATCCACACAAATTGGGCCCCGCGCAATCAGTTTCGCATAGGGCCCCGCAGATGCTAGGACCGGCCCTGTATACCTAGCAGGCTAGACTTAGACTGGACATGGCAATCTCTAACACTACACAAAATTGTGGTGAAAAACTTCTAAAAAGCTGAAACAAGGCGTTGTTTTGTAACGTAGTTACAAGAAGTAATTATTTTTTTTTAACCCTAACCTATGTAACACAAAATTTAATATTTAGATTTAGATCAAGCAATTAAACACAAAAACATAAGAGTGCTCTAGTCTCATAATAATTATTTTCCAATTTTAAATACACAATCTAGAAAGATCTAGGAAATCAATCTATTTAAATGTATATTAAAATCAACTGACATGAATTGTTTCGATCCAAGATTTTCTATATGGAAGCTAATAATAATAATGTTTTTCATAGATTTGCGCGAACATATAGTTCTGTGATTAATAGAATAATAAAAATAGCAATATGGTAATGCATTATTTCTAAACTTGAAAAAGTAAAGATCATTACTTTTCTACGATACAAAATATCCCTTTTCCTAGATTAGCAGAGACTTTCCTTACAGCTTGAAAAGAGTTATCTACAGACCATAATGTCTGAAAGGGTAACTTAAAGTTTATATTTTATAAACTTATTTATATAAACTTTTTATATATTTATTTTATAACAATGTATATACATAGGTCTGTGACAGGGGCGTAGCTAGGAATTTTTCAAACGTTTGGTGGCCCGGGGGGCTTGACCTTTTTGGGGCCTCTACTTTTTGCGTAATTATTAATTTCTTATGTAAAAAACACTCATTTGGGCCCCCCCTCAAGTGGGACCGAGGGGATTTTAAAATTCTCCTTATCCTCCACCCCTAGCTACGCCACTGGTCTGTGATCTGATAATTATCGAATAAGAATTTGTTTCCGTTTTCCAGTCTAGATATAATATGTATATATAGGTTTGTGCTTCCTTCCTATTGAATTATTTTGTGTTGAAAACGAAGGAAATTTAAAAAATAATAATAATCTTACTCTACAGTGCTAAAAGTTGCATAAAATTATCCGACACCATTTTTAAAAAATATAGCTTAGTTTCTACGCCAGATACACCAAAAAGCTATTTATATTTTACACGCCATTTATGAAAATCTCCAACAGCGTCCTCGACCTTGCTAGAATGGAAAATTTTACGTGAGAATCCTGAATAATTGTAAAAATTTCTATGTGCATACACTTAATGGCTGAACACATGTATGCTAGAGCGACATCATTGAAACTAACCTGGCATGCACGAAATGACCACAGGTCAATGGCTCCAGACGTTCAGGGACTTGACCCACCACCTCACCGCATACACCACAGAAGAGATCCATCTCCTGCAACAGTTGTTTGATGACGCTGCAATGACGTCTCATGTGGACGTCCTCTCCGACAACCTCGCTGAGTAGCTGTAGACGGGCGTGACAGCGTACCATTTCCAGCTGTTCGATTAGAAGAGTGGAAACCTTAAAGTGTTATACACATTAGACGTCCAGCTAATTTTAAATAACTTCAGTATGGTTTACCTTGCCTCCAATTTTAGTAGCAAGTTCTAGTGCTTTCTCGTTGAGTTCGATGGCCTTGTGGGAAAAAAATGGAAATAAGTATTTAAGATATTATTTTTATTATTATTAAATAATTATTGTTTTGATTTAGTAAAAAAAAAGTAAAGTTCCCCTTTCAGACCTTGTGGTCTATAGGGCAGATGATGTAAAGGTCATCTGATTCTGTGTCCTACGGTTAACGAGGGTGTCATGTGGCCAGCACTACGACCAACCGCCTTTACTTTTCCCCAACTAATGCCAGGTACCCATTAGAGCTGGGTGGACTCAAGGGCGCCCGAAAATCCCGAAATAAAAATCCTAGTCTTCACCAGGATTCGAACCCGGGACCTCCAGTACGGAAGCCAAGCGCTTTACCGCTCAGCCACCGCGCCCTCTGTTTTGATTTAGTATATATATAGCTATATTTTAGAAATCTTACTAAAGTTTAATTTTGTATCTATATATATATATCTATTTATCCATCCTCTCTATCTATTTACGTATCTATCCATCTATCTCTCGTGTGGAGTTTTTGATCTCCCATCGAGCGCCTCCCCAGGTGGCGGATAGGGGAATGCCATCCAGATATGGTGGGTACCGGGGAAATAAAATACCCGGGGTGGACCAAAATCAAACCTGCTGCCTTGCAGGAAGTGGAGGGATCCACAAAGGCTAGGGCACCTTACCCAAAAATAAAGGCAGCTATCCAGAGAGCCGAAAGGGGCAGCCCCCCAGATGGTTATGCACAGGGTTAACAACTCTGTCATATAAAAAAAAATTGTTACGAAAGCCTATACACACAAGAAAACCCGGACAGATCTCAACGGAAAACGACCTAGGCCTGGAAAAGGACATGATTTTTGTTTTGCGACATGGAATGTGCTAAGCCTTTATAGAGCAGGTGCGCTTGCCCAACTGACTGAAGTGTTAAAGAAATATAGGATACCCCTTATAGCCCTACAGGAAATCAGGTGGAAAGACTCAGACATTATTAGAACCAAGGAGTATACTATATTTTATAGTGGTGGAAGCACTAACAACCTAGGTACTGGATTTGCTGTTAAAAAGGAAATGGTAGGTAATGTAATAGGATTCAAACCTGTAAGTGATAGACTCTGCTCACTACGTATGAAAGGACAATTCTTCAACATATCATTTATCAATGTTCATGCCCCTACTGAAGATACAGATGATAACACAAAAGAAGCCTTCTATGATGGCCTGGAAAGAATTTATGATGAAACACCAAAGCATGACATCAAAATAGTCCTAGGAGATTTCAATGCAAAAATTGGGAAAGAACCAGCATTCAGACCAACCATTGGCAAAGAAAGCTTACATGAAGAGACTAACAATAATGGCATAAGATTAGTGGATTTTGCATCAGGAAAAGGAATGTCTATTTGCAGCACAAAATTCCAACATAAGAATATTCACAAGGTAACCTGGATCTCACCTGATGGCAACACCCAGAACCAAATAGATCACATACTCATAGATAAGAGGCATGGATCAGATATACTAGATGTAAGAAGTTTCAGAGGAGCAAATGCTGATTCAGACCACCTACTAGTAAAAGCTAAACTTAGACAAAGAATAAGCACCATACACAATTACCAAAGAAAGAAAGCACAGCAATATGATAGTCAAAAACTCACAAAGGATCCCCTTGTGGCAGAAACATATAGAAATGCACTCCAAACGCAACTAACAACATTAGAAAAGGACAGCGAAAATAACATAAATGAGCATTGGGAAATAATAAAGCATGCTATCAAAAGAACAGCAGAAGAGGTAGTTGGCTTTAAACAAAAGAACGAGAGATTTGGATGGTATGATGATGAATGTAGAAAAATTATAGAAGAGAAAAACAATGCTCGGATGATAATGCTACAGAGAGAAACCAGAAACACAAGACAACAATACAATGAAGCAAGAAGAAGGGCCACAAAAGTTGTGAGAAAGAAAAAACGTGAATGGGAAAAGGCCAAGATTACTCATATTGAGGAACTAGCAAAGGAACGAGATATGAGAGGAATGTATATGAAAATTAAAGATGAAAAGAACGGATTTCAAGCTAGATCACACATGTGTGAGAATAAAAATGGTCAGCTTATTACGGAAAACAGCAGGGTCATTGAGAGATGGGCTGAATACTTTGAGGAGATTCTAAATACCACTGAAGATGGAGACAATGGAGAATATGAACTGCCATACGGAGGACCAGATCCCTTAGTGAACCCACCAACACTCATTGAAACATCAGAAATAATAAAGACCATGAAGAATCACAAAGCACCAGGAGAAGAGCAAATTACAGCAGAACTAATTAAATTTGGAGGGAAAGACTTACATTCCCAAATACACAGACTAATATCAAGAATTTGGGAAGAAGAAGTAATACCAACAGAATGGGAAACTGCTCTTATAACCCCAATACACAAAAAAGGATCCAAGCTTAAGTGCAGTAATTACAGAGGAATATCTCTACTAAATGTGACTTATAAGATCCTGTCTAGGCTTATAACAAAGAGGCTTGGAAAATATTCAGAAGAAATCTTAGGTGACTACCAATGTGGTTTCAGACCCAATAAATCCACAACTGATCACATCTTCACACTAAGATGTATACTAGAAAAATGCCATGAATACAACATACCAATCCACCAACTCTTTGTAGACTATAAAATGGCTTATGACAGCATCAGAAGGAAATATTTATATGACACCCTACAGGATTTTGGAATACCTAACAAGCTGACAAGACTTATACATATGACATTAAACAACTCAAAAAGTAAAGTCGTAATACAAGGAGAACACTCACGGGAATTTAGGATTAAACGAGGATTAAGACAAGGTGACTCACTTTCCTGCATGCTTTTCAATCTGACACTGGAGAGAGTTATAAGAAATATACATATAAGCACAAGGGGAACTATTACTAACTACTTCAGGAGAGAAAAAACGGGTCTGCAACCAACAGGGACAATATACAGCCAACCTCTACAATACCTTGCTTATGCCGATGACATTGCCTTATTGGGTAAAGAAACCTCTCACATCGCTAGAGCCTTCACACAACTAGAAGAAGCATCTCGACCAGCAGGACTTGAGGTCAATGACAGCAAAACCAAGTACATCTCAATGACAAGAAACAATCAAACAGAGGAACCATATATCAAAATCAAAGACCACAAATTTGAAAATGTCCAAACTTTCAAATATCTAGGAAGTACAATTGATTTCAAAAATGACCTACTAACAGAAATAAAAGAAAGATTAGCAGGAGGCAACAGAGCATTTTATAGCACCCATCATTTACTCAAGAACAAATCAATTTCAAGGAAAACCAAGAAAATAATATACAAAACCATCATAAGGCCAGCAATAATGTATGGAAGTGAGACCTGGACACTGACCAAGACATCTGAAAATTTACTCAATACTTGGGAACGGAAAATCCTCAGAAAAATCTATGGTGCCATACAGGATGAAACAGGGTGGAGGACACGCACCAACCATGAGATTTATCAACTATATGAGGACCCACCAATAGTGACAGAAATAAAAAAGAACAGACTACGTTGGGCAGGACACCTTGAAAGAATGCCAGATAACAGGGGAGCGAAGATTGTATACCGTCAAAAACCAAAAGGCAGGCGACCCAAAGGCAGACCCCGAATGCGTTGGATTGATGATGTGGAAGCTGATCTGCAACAGCTTGGGGTTAGAGCGTGGAGACGAAAGGCCCAGGAGAGATCCGAATGGAAGAATGTGTGCAAGCAGGCCAGAGCCCTTCAAGGGCTGTAGCGCCACTGGGATGGATGGATGGATCCATCTATCTGTCTATCTATCTATCTATCTATCTATAAGCTGGACTGATGTATTTGAATGTCGATGCTGTAGAAGGTATACGACACCAGAAAACGACAACACGTCCATCAATGCCTCATTGAACAAACAAATAAAGGAATCCACTAAATAGATGCCGTTCACTAAACCGATCAATAGTAGATCTATAACACGGAAACACCCTCCCAGATACCATTTCCCCAGCATAAAAGAGATTGTACCATAGTGAGTTTCTAAACTCAAGTTGATATGGAAAGATAAAGGCTTAGCCCTCGGCACCAAAATCAGACTGATGCGCTCCCTGGTCATGGCCACATTTCTATATGCTTGTGAGTCTTGGACGCTGACTGCAGAGCTAGAGAGGAGGATCATAGCAATGGAAATGAGATGCTACAGAAGGATCCTAGGCATCACATTTAAAGACCGCATCACAAATCAAGAGATTAGAGACAGGGTTACGGCAGCGATCGGACCCCATGATGACCTGCTAAATACTGTGAAGAAACGAAAGCTCAAAATGTATGGCAAGATCTTCGGGACTCGCAAAGACCTTCCTCCAGGGAACAGTACCAGGAAAAAGAAAAAGAGGCAGACAGAGAAAGCGGTGGGAAGACAACATCAAAGAATGGACAGGCCTACCATTGAACGAGGTTTTGATCAGGGCGAAGGATAGAGAGGAATGGAGAAAGATGGTCCACAAGTCTTGCTTGGTGCCCCAACGGTCCACCAGACTAAGGGATAGGTAACAGGTAACAGGTAACCATAGTGAACTGAGCATGTCTTATAATTAGCAGGCTGCGAGTGTTCATCATGCTCTTGCTATAACAAAAAAAAAAAAAACAGCAACGGAAAAGTGGTTTCAGTGCAGGGACAAGTCCCAAAAAGCCCGTAGAGTCTGGGAGCGCATGAGGCGGGTACCCATTATAGATGGATGGACTCAGGGGCGCCATAAAAATACCGAAATTCACAGTCCAGTCTTCACCAGGATTTGAAAGACGGGACCCCTCGGTTCGAAAGAGAGGCGCTATCCACTCAGCCAGCACGCCCCCTCTCCCCCCTCAATTCGTTAATGAGACATGGAGCTTATTTTGTCACAGCGCAAACTTTTAAGCTCTATCCCCCTCCCTCTCATCACCCTGTCCGCTTCTTCATACTCTAGCACCGAAGCTATTTTTAAACAAGGGGGAGAAAATCCACTTTGTTTTGTTTTCAGTTATCTCCGGAAGCTTTCGTTTTTCTTGTTCATTAGTTTAACGAGTGCGCGTGCTTCTAATATTAGCAAACGAAGTTGCGCTCACGAACTTTGCGTGCATTTATGAGGTCTAGTCTTCTTTGAATAAATCACGCGTTGATTCACCGTTTCCAGACAAGGAACCTGAGATGTTGTCAAACTGTGCGCTTTTGTATAAGAATTTATATCTTATATATTACATACGTGAATTAAAAAAAAAAAGATGATGATTACGTCCTAAGCGTCATGCATTTAGTCATGACTTAAATTCTGCCAAGTCTCTTCTTCTCTTGGCTAGCTCAGGCAACCCATTCCATGCTCTAATAGTACTAGGGAAGAAGGAGCATTTTTACAAATTTGTCTTAGCATATGGGACGAGAAATGTGCCTTTCTCTTTGTGTCTTTCTGAGTATTTTATTAGATTTTGTTTTTGCATTTGAAGAATTTGGTTCAGTGTTTTATGTATGATTGCTACTTTACTTTTGTTTTCTATCCTGATGGCTTTCTAAATTTAGTGATTTTACTAAAGGTGTTACTCTGGTCAAATGATGAAAATTCGTTAGTTATGATTCTCACTGCTCTATTTTGTGTCTGTTCCAGTTTCTTAATGTTTTCTCATCGAAGCGGCCTACAGAAATACACATATACGCTATGGAGTAGAATCGTCCTATACCAACACTCCAGAATTGTTGTGCTCATGGCTGTGGGATAAGCTTAAGATGATCAGCAACATACATCTAAATGTAGTCAGCTTACCTTGCCTTCTATCTAGCCTTCTAGCTACCATTGCTGTTGTGTATCTGGCTACTTATCTATTGCTACCTGTCTCTGAGTTGTCTAACTAGCTTCCAGTCCATTGCTACCTGTCTTTAAGTTGTCTATCTATCCTCCAGTCCATTGCAACCTGTTTCTAAGTTGTCTATCTATCCTCCAGTCCATTTCTACGTGTCTATCTAGCCTCCAGTCCACTGCTACCT
>JADKLZ010005243.1:789226-815363 GCA_021533235.1 Biomphalaria straminea | reverse complement strand
CTATAATGTCTATATTGTCTATAATGTCTCTATTGTCTATAATGTCTCTATTGTCTATAATGTCAACATGGTCTATAATGTCTATATCGTCTATATTGTCTATAATGTCTATAATGTCAACAGGGTCTATAATGTCTATATAGGCCTAGTCGATTTTTGACTATTAAACTTTTTGAACTTTTTGGAAGAAATAGTTTGTAAATAGTAGAGCATGCTGTATAGTTCACTCCGAAGAGCGTGGGTTCGAATCTCGGCTAGGATGAAATGAAAAGCACGCAAACCCTAAAACTATTCAGATATCACAGAGAGGCCTACTAGAGTACAGTGAAGACGAATTTACTCTCTAATACAAAATCTTAATTTTTACTTATTCTCCTTAAAGAGTGACCGTTTACCGTCAGAAGAAAGCACTGTGGTATTACAAGTAGGCTCTGTATAAAGGCTGCCATAGTAACGTCTGTATTATATAGGATAAGAAGATAAGACTTAGGCAAACTAGGCTTCTGCCTATGGCCTCTGACTGGTGAAGCCTCGAGAGGACTCAAAAATTGCGAAACTTAGACAAATTCTTTAAAATAGGATACACCTACGTCTATGTCAACTAGCCTAGCTCTATGTCTTTGTTTTAACTAGCCTTGCTAAGTGTCTACTTTGACTAAGAGTTTATACTCTTGTTAGACTACATATGTTAGAAGACCTGTGAAGCTTCTTTCTGGTGAAAATGTCGAAATATAATTTATTTCCGAGTCTTGTTTATTGAAGATGTGCTACATCTGCACAAATGTGTTTTAGAAGTTTAAGGAACCCTAACGGTGTATACTGTTGATGACGCTTAATCTTTATGAATTTCAGTTTATTTATGGTTTAGATTTAGATTTATAGATAGTTTTTTATAGATTTTTTTTATAATTTTATTATTTCGGTGTTTATTATTTATTTTTGTTTCCTTTGGGGCCACCAAATTCACTTGGCCTAGGTTACCTAAGACCGCCACTGTAATGCTGCGATCTATACTTAAAATATTGTGAAGACCAGTCACCACAATTACATTATAAAGGCTATTCATGAAATTAACACTGCTAAATAAGGCATAAACTTCACTAAATCAGGCTTACTCATGCCTGCATACTCGGTGCTTTCATTAAAACTTAAAATGCGAATTGATAATTATTCAGAAAAAATGGAAATAAAATTTAGACTATTTACTTACTGGATTTAGTCGTGAGTCGGTATATCCAATCTAATCATGCCATTAGTGTAATGGGGCGCGTGCGGGAGGGTAACAAAGCGCCCCGTTAATGAAACAGCTTCAACTCCAGAAGTGTAGCCGAAAGTTGTCAGAAAAAATCTTATTCTAAACGAAAACACACAGACACACAAGCACATAAGTTTGGAAAGTTGAAGAGTTCCACCGCCGAGGACGCCGCCTTCCTGCTTCTCCCCTCGCTCGCACGCGCACCTCCCATTTCACAGCACGCGGCTTGTAGCACGTGCACGAGCCTCGGTTTATTTTCCCGGCGTCACTAACCGGAATCTTTGGTGTGCGTCGAGACAGAAAACATTTTTTTTTTGGAGGGAAAAAAAGAGGGGGGGGGAGGTAAAACGTGATGTAGAGGAGGAAATCGGAAAGAGGAAGTACGAGTCTAATGGCATGTGGGAGGGAAAAAAATGGGAGAGGGAGAGAGTATAGAATGACTCCAGATAGACCGGTAGATCTGGCGGTAATGTTAGGGGGGGGGGAGATCTAATCAGAATATTTAAATAGGAAATGGACGGTACGGGGATAAAGGGAATCAGGGGATCTAATTCATGCAAAGAGCATGTAATCCACCTCTTCAATTCTACGTTAATCCTTTAGGAGTGATACATTCTGCAAATCACTTTGAAATAAAATACTATGCAATTCATTTTAAATCATCTGACCTATAGGTCGCATAGGGAACTTTACTACTTTTACTCAAAATGCATATTCATTAACTGCTACTCATCATTCAAAAAACAAATGTGTTATACACTGCACTTAATTAATGAAGTAGGCCTACAGCGACTGGTAGAAAAGGGCAGCTATAGTTTTGCTTTAGCGATTGCAACACAAGGAAAAGGTAACCATGAAATTTGGTGACTAGTTTTTTTTTTTCTTTATTCAAGAGGGTTAGCCTTTAAATCTCCTGATCAGAATATCTGCTAAATCAGTGATGCTCAACTTCACTCGGGCGGCGGGCCATTTTAATATCCGACACTCGTGTCGCGGGCCACATGAAGAAATGGGGAAAAAGGGAATTATATAAAAACCAATTTTTATTAGAAAAAATTCATGAGAAGTTTATCCTAAAATACTTTTAAATATCCAACTACATAGATAAGACGCCAAGTCGAAGAACTGAATCTAGAATTCTAGATGTTCGTCTATGAGACGATACGATTACGTAGCATCCGTTTCGCAAAATTCATCGCTGAAATTTTTATCCCACTAATAAGTCCTTGTAATTATTGTAATCATCCATAACACTTGTTTTAGGAGATTTTGAAAAGTTTATGCAAGAAACACGGAGTAGAAATCAATAGTTTGCATCAGGGGCGTAGCTAGAAATTTTCCATCGTTTGGGGGCCCGGGGGGACTGACCTCTTTGGGGGCCCCTACATTTTTCGTAATACTTAATTTTAGTGTAAAAAAAACACTCATTTTGGGGCCCCCTCAAGTGGGGGCCCGGGGGGATTTTCAAATTCTCCCCCTCCTCCCCCCTCCCTGGCTACGCCACTGGTTTGCATCACACCATCACTTGAAATTTATCATTCAAGGATGTCTAGTTTGTAAGTCTATCAGTTTCAAGTTGTAGCTCTGTCAGGGCACTTCAAACATTGGCCGCAGATGAATTTTAAAAACGACATATCTGAACACGACGATCAGACATGGTTCAGACAGCATTTTGCCACATAGATTTTGTTGGTGAATAATTCAACGAGATTTGACTTCTGAAAACTATTGCTGTCAACTCTAGTTGTGTCACCTGGGATGAACTCCTAATGAAAAGCAGGGCAGGGAGACCTCACCATCATTAGTCACTCCCACTAATTTCGCCGAAGGTAAACAATTCTCTGTGATGGTTAAAACTTTTTTGTCAGTGTTTCGCCACTGGCGATCGGATGCATGCTCCAAATAGCTACTACTTTTCTGATTTCAAAACTGTTTTTATCGCAAATAAATGCCAAGATTTTGAGCGGTATCAGATATGTCGGTAGACTCGTCAGCGGCAACAGAAAACAGTCATATATCCGACAATAGCGTCTCAAAACAAGAACGCCCTCTTATTTATTTAAGTGTTGATTTCCTAGAGGTGTTTAATGTTATTATCTATAAAGAGAACCACTCTCTCTTTCTAAAACAAATATGTTGGCTTACTGTAGATACCAATCCATTTACTCTACATAGGGAAAGATTTTTAAAACTTTTTTTTGGACAGTGGATTTTGTACACTTTTAGCCGACGTTTCGGCGGGCCGGATAGAACCACGTCGCGGGCGGGATGTGGCCCGCGGGCCGTACTTAGGGCATCACTGTGCTAAATCAAAGGAGTGAAAAATTGTTGTTTGTGAACCGTAACAGCATCCCAGCGATAGCCTATTATTTAAGAGATAGATAATGATAAAAATTGTTCAAAGACATAAGCACTAAATATATTTTCGGACAAAGTTGCAAGTTTTAGTTTATCTTAACACAGTTATTTATTTGTTTTTTAAAAAATACACATCGTCAGCGATTTGGACTCTACCTTTGCCTTGAAAAGCCAATGCAGGCCTACTATGCAAGTGCCACACGGCACACGTGATTGATCTAGGTTATTTATTTAAAAAAAAACAACAACTTTAAATCAAAATTTCTTATTGAAAAATAAATCTACAATTTTTAGCGGCCCCCGAAAGGGGAAAAGACGCTATTAGTTTTGTGTGGCCTGTCTGTCCGTCTGTCTGTCTGTCTGTCTGTCTGTCTGTCTGTCTGTCTGTCTGTCCGTCTGTCTGTCTGTCCGTCCGTCCCGTTTAGTGCTCAGAAAGTAGAAGAGATAATGAAAATCTGACATCACGATAATATATATCATTCAAAGTTCTGATGCAACGGCTACTTTTTTTTTTTTCTAAAAGCTCAAAATCTAATTTTTAAAAATATTTTATGCAAGCAGTATTTAAAGAGAAAAAACCTAATTAGTATGCAATATAAATGAAACCTAATTTAAGACAATTAAAAATTTAATATATTGCAACGAACAATGTTTTATTTTCTTCAGATCATAGAGCATTTACGGAGGTTCTAAGTAATTAACTCATAAAAGAGGTGTGGCAGTTGCCTTGAACATCGGCTTTACAGGGCTAACGTTGAGAGATCAAAGCACGGAAGATGTATATTTCCGTCGATTATCTTTTATATAATTTTTTTAAAATGAACTTTTAGCAGCGACAAAGAGAATTTGTGTGATACACAAACTCAGAGGAGGCCCCCGTTGAGAGATCAAAGCACGGAAGATGTATATTTCTGTCGTTTATCTTTGATATAATATTTTTTAAATGAACTTTTAGCAGCGACAAAGAGAGTTTGTGTGATACACAAACTCAGAGGCGGCCCCCGTTGAGAGATCAAAGCACGGAAGATGTATATTTCCGTCGATTATCTTTTATATATATATATATTTTTTAAATGAACTTTTAGCAGCGACAAAGAGAGTTTGTGTGATACACAAACTCAGAGGCGGCCCCTGTTGAGAGATCAAAGCACGGAAGATGTATATTTCCGTCGATTATCTTTTATATAATTTTTTTTAAATGAACTTTTAGCAGCGACAAAGAGAGTTTGTGTGATACACAAACTCAGAGGAGGCCCCCGTTGAGAGATCAAAGCACGGAAGATGTAAATTTCTGTCGTTTATCTTTGATATAATTTTTTTTAAATGAACTTTTAGCAGCGACAAAGAGAATTTGTGTGATACACAAACTCAGAGGAGGCCCCCGTTGAGAGATCAAAGCACGGAAGATGTATATTTCTGTCGTTTATCTTTGATATAATTATTTTTAAATGAACTTTTAGCAGCGACAAAGAGAGTTTGTGTGATACACAAACTCAGAGGCGGCCCCCTTTGAGAGATCAAAGCACGGAAGATATATATTTCTGTCGTTTATCTTTGATATACTTTTTTTTAATGAACTTTTAGCAGCGACAAAGAGAGCTTGTGTGATACACAAACTCAGAGGCGGCCCCCGTTGAGAGATCAAAGCACGGAAGATGTATATTTCTGTCGTTTATCTTTGATATACTTTTTTTAAAATGAACTTTTAGCAGCGATAAAGAGAGTTTGTGTGATACACAAACTCAGAGGCGGCCCCCGTTGAGAGATCAAAGCACGGAAGATGTATATTTCTGACGTTTATCTTTGATATACTTTTTTTAAAATGAACTTTTAGCAGCGACAAAGAGAGTTTGTGTGATACACAAACTCAGAGGCGGCCCCCGTTGAGAGATCAAAGCACGGAAAATATATATTTCTGTCGTTTATCTTTGATATACTTTTTTTAAAATGAACTTTTAGCAGCGACAAAGAGAGTTTGTGTGATACACAAACTCTCTTTGTAATCTTGTTTATTTTTTATTTCATTTTTATTTTTTATTATTATTTTGTTTAAAATTGATTCATGTTTTGTAATAACTAGGCCTACAGTTTCAACTTGATCCAAGAATGGGAAGTGGAAGAAATAACATGTCCAAGATGTGTACCACATAGACAGACGGGGTGAGTTGATGTAGGCTTTGTAACAATAAATCCAAATAATACATATCTCCGTAGACCGACGTGGCGGGGGGAATTTAAATGTGTAGTGGCCGAGACCAATCGTTATAGAAGGCCCGAATCTGAATCTGCAACGTCACAGCCTGCAGGTATTTTGGACCAATAGCTCAATGCAGTGTCACAGGTCTGACGTCACATATGACGTCAGACAAACGATTGATCTTGCTGTAGCCCACTGTAACAATATCGTCTGCTGAAGTAGGCCAACGAAGGGAGAAAATCTATAGGCGATTACAGATATCAACCTGAAAGAGAGTGTATATTCCAACACGATTAGTAATCTAGAGCCAATGAGATACATTGAGATAGAGATAGCGATTTGTTGGGGACAGCTCTACCTTAGCTCACGCGAGAAGAGCTAAGAGGACTGACTCATAAATGTCAGGAACGTCATGTACTTTCAAAGTAGCCTACATTTTTACAAAGGATCAAATAAGAACATAAAACTAAAATGGTATTTAGCTTGGGTTAGGCCAATTATAGAATATGCATCTTCTGTTTGGTACCCGTTCAACTCAAGAAAACATTAAGAAAAAAAACAGACACAAAATAAAGCAGTGAGATTCATAACAAACGAATATTTACGTTTGACTAGAGTAACACCTTTGGTAAAATCACTAAATTTAGAAATTCTTCAGGTGAGAAGACTCAAAAGTAAAGTAGCAATTATAAATAAAACATAAACTTCAAAATACAAAAAAAATTCTACAAAAAAAAAAATACTTAGAAAGACACAAAGATAAAGGCACATCCCTCGTTTATAGGACAAATCTGTACAGATGCTCCTTCTTCCCTAGTGATATTAGAGCATGGAATGGGTTCCCTGAGCTAGCCAGGAAAACCAGTGACTTGGCAGAATTTATATGTTAACATGTATGACTAGATGTATGACGAGTAGAGGACGTAATCATCTTCGTTTTAGAAGTAACGTCTGTATTAAATAAGATAAGATAGGCCACCACGCGAATTAATCTATCTAAAACTAAGCAACGATGTTCCGCTTAATATGATAGCATAAATTAGTTCAAATTCTCCTTCTTCCCTAACTGCTATTATAGCCTGAGTCAGCCAGGAAAACCAATGACTTGGCAGAATTTAAGTAATTAATTAACATGCTAGAACACTTATCTTATCTTATCTTATATAATACAGACGTTACTTCAAAAAAGAAGATGATTACGTCCTACGCGTCATGCATTCAGTCATGCATATTTAGGCCTACCAGTGACTTAAATTCTTCAAGTCACTGGTTTTCCTGGCTAGCTCAGGCAAACCATTCCATGCTCTAATGGCACTAGGGAAGAAAGAGCATTTGAACAGATTTGTCCTAGCATATGGGACGAGGAATGTGCCTTTATCTTTGTGTCTTTCTGAGTATTTTATTAAATTTTGTTTTTGTATTTGGAGATTATGGTTCAGTGTTTTGTGTATAATTGCTACTTTACTCTTAAGTCTTCTATCCTGAAGGCTTTCTAAATTTAGTGATTTTACTAAAGGTGTTACTCTAGTGAAATGTGAATATTCGTTTGTTATGAATCTCACTGCTCTATTTTGTGTCTGTTCTAGTTTCTTAATGTTTTCTTGAGTTGAGGGATCCCAAACAGAGGATGCATATTCTATTATTGGCCTAACCAAGGTTAAATAGCATTTTAGTTTTGTTCTTATTTAATTTATAGAAATTTCTTTTAATAAACCCTAATGCTTTGTTTGATTTTTTTTATAGTTTCATCAATATGGGGATTCCATGACAGTTTTTCATTTATTACTGTGACACGAGTTTCTTCTGTAATGTATTACGTAATGCTCCGAATGTTCAAAGTGTTTCGTTAAGGAAAAAGTGTCTACTGAGCTTTTGGGGCACCACTCAAGATCTGTTGATCATCAGTTACATAGCTAGGGTGGGGGGAGGCGGGTGGAAATTTTGAAAATCCCCCAGCCCCCACTTGAGGGGGCCCCTAATGAGTGTTGTTTTTTTTACATTAAAAATTAAATATTACGCAAAATGCAGGGGCCCCATAGAGGTCAACCCCCCCCCGGGCCTCCAAACGATGAAAAATTCCTAGCTACGCTCCTGTTGACCGTGTTTCTCCACTCCTCTCTATCTGTGACAGGTTAGCTATTATACTACACTTGAAAAAAACAACAACAGACAATGCCATAGACACGGACAGAAACAATTACACCATTCAAGCCCCCTGTAAATAAAAGACATAAATACATAATTACAGTCACTCTCAAACTTTCCTCTCAATGAGGGAGCGTCCTGAGGAAAAAACAAAGAGAGTGAAGGAGAGAAAGCCAAATTTTAAAATAAAAAAAAAAATTAGCCCCTACTGAGGATCGAACTCAGGACCCCTAGTTTACAAGACTAGTGCTCTAACCACTGAGCTATAGAGGCTGCGTTACACACTAGGATGGCCAAGTGACAATTTCTCTGCACATTTTAGCATACATATCGGACTTGCTTTTCAAATACACAAGGCCATATGGGTCTGAATCTGAACATAGATTTACATATACCAGAGACAAAGACTAATTCAGTTGTCAGTGAAACCTACTTTTTCTATTTTCAGATTCATATTAGCTTGCAATTTTTTCATGGCTTCCAGGAAACTGGACACCGGACCGATATTTTGAAAACAATTTTCCTAGAAATTTAAATTTTTAATGTTATGAAGTCAATGAAGCTATTTAGATTTAGCCAATCTTTATGGGGGGGGGGGGGGATAACTCCACAGTGGAAACTGTTTGTTATACTTTTTCATATAAACAATTTTCACTCAAATGTGAAGCAATCGTTACTAACAAAAGATTTGGTCCTCATACAATGAAAAAGGACCTCATTCACCAATCGTCATTCACCATTCCTCGTCCCATATGCTAAGACGAATTTGTACAAAAGCTCCTTCTACCCTAGCGCTATTAGAGCATGGAATGGATTGCCTGAGCTAGCCAGGAAAACCAGTGACTTGGCAGAATTTAAGTCATTGGTTAATATGCATTACTGAATGCATGACGCGTAGGACGTAATATAGGCCTAATCATCTTCTTTTTTGAAGTAACGTCTGTATTGTATAAGAAAAGAATGTAAACAAACACATTTAGCAACGTCATAATATATTGATAAAACAATGAAAAATACGTATCACGTACGTATCACGTTACAGCATTAATCCATTACATAGTTTGTATAGAAGATATATAGAATCGCGTAGCTAAAATGTTGTTTGTTAACGATTGGTGAATGAGGTCTGTTATTGACAGCGTTCACGGATGCTTCACAATACATGTAAAGTGAAATTCTTTCCACTGATGATACAATCTTCGCGCCACCCTTCACTGGAAATCTTTAAAAGAAAAGAGAAGAAAAATCATCGATTTAGAATAGAGTAGAATTCCGAGCTATGGACAGACCAAGCGTTTAGTTCTAAAGCCTTTGGCGGAGAGGCTATTTAAATTCGATCTATCCTGCTTTGAAATCATATTTCTTTTCACAAAAGAAGTGTCCCAAAATAATCAAAAGCTTCTTTGAATGTCCGTGTACTGAATTGTGGCTGAAGTTTCTAGGCCTACACAACACTGCGACAATATTCCATTCCGAAGGCCTTCATTGCGTGTGTGAATGTGTACATTGTTTTTTGCACAATGTGTGCGTAAATTGTGTGCAAAATGTGTGTGTGTGTGTAGGCCTATACATTGTGTGTACAATGTGTGTATATGTAGTAGTAGCCTAGATTGCCCTAGATTTACAGTGTGATGTATTGCACTAGCATCCATATGTTGTTGAAATATTAGGCCTACTCGAAAAAAAAAATAAAATCCTGTTCTATTTATACGTCCTCTGATCAAGATGTGTCCCGCTTTCGCTCCCCAAACCTATGTGGTCACCTTATATTACAAGAAATAGATTGTGCACATCTCACTATATAGATCTAGATAAATTCCTTGCGGCAGCACGACAATAAATAAAGAGAATAATATATAAATATATATATAGGCCTATACTTGTTATCTAACTTACATGGACTGGGTTTTCCTCTTGTATGGTCTCCTTCAGTAATGAAACGAATATATATTATGTCATGGAAATGAGCTGAACACCTAAACATTAGCTAAGTTAGGAATGATATGATATGTCTTTGAAACAGCTGCCCCCTTCCTTTTTCGTTACGCAGCTGACCAAGATTAATACGTAAATATTAGCTAAGTTAGGAATGATATTTCCCCCACACAGTCGCCCCTCCCTTTCCGTTTCGCCACGCAGCTGTTCAGTCCAAAGAAATGGCAAGTGCTGATACTGTTTGGGGTAAGACTTATTGCAGGCTGTATACCAGGGTGTAACAGTGCAACATTGTGTGCTGCAGGCTGCCTAATGGTCGACGACTCCTTATTTTATTCCTCAGAGGTGTCTCACGAAGCCTTCAAAATGTCTGAGGGTTTTTATAGCTGCAATGCAGGAGATGTTTGGATTCATCATTTTCATTCGCCTAGCTGGGTAACCAAGACTAACGAGCCTCTCCTGTTCGAAACTTACTGGTTTAGATACCAGTAATAAACGCTAGATAGTTTTTCTAAAGTTATATAGTGCACTAACAGATTAAAAACAAATGCAATGCAGGATTAGAGTAATTTTATGTTATATATATATCGTGTAGCTTGGGGCCACCCCATGGTTATGAATAAAAAAATTCAATTATAGATTTGGTATTTCACTGTCTACATACTTGTTCATTTTATAACTGTTTAAGCATCACAAAAATCACATTTGGCACTGACATAAATTATCTTTACTTATAAAGTGTCCTATTTCTCAAACAAGTTAGGACCTTAAATCAAATCAAAGTTCACTACTGTATGTAACCTCTTATCATGTAGCTATTTAGTAAAAACTAAAGTTCCCCTTTCAGACCTTGTGATCTATGGGGCAGATGATGTAAAGGTCATCTGTTTCTGTGGCCTTAGTTAATGAGGGTGTCATGTGGCCAGCACAATGACCAACCACCTTTACTATTTCCCTACCCAGGGCCGGTCTTAGGCCACTGCAACCTATGCGGCCGCAGTGGGCCCCGCACCTTCATAGGCCCCGCGAGGTATTAATTTTTAAAATTAACCATTTTAACTTATTATTAAAGGGTTTCTGGAATTCTCCTGAAATTGTAATTTATATTATACGAAAACGTCATGAAATATTCTAAATTTATTAAAATCTTTTGAAAACTGACGCTAATCTCCTTAAAACAGACTATATTGTCATTTCTGGATGTCACTCAATATGGAACAACGCTAATCCTACAAGGGATATTTTGCTAATCGATAGTAAATCTACAAGGCAGAACTGAAGTTTATCACTTTTTTTTGAAAAACTACTACCTACTCAAATCTACTGTAGATGGCTCTTACAGCTAACTTGACAGTGATTTAGTACTTCGTAAATTATGAACAAAATGCAAAGACGAATTTATTTTCTAATACAAAATCTTACTTTTCAATTATCCTTATCGCAACCCAGAATAGGCCCCGCGCAATCCGTTTCGCATAGGGCCCCGCAATCTGTAGGACCGGCCCTGTCCCTACCCAACTAATTTCAGGTACCTAATAGAGCTGGGTGGCACCCGAAGATCCCAAAATTCCAGTCTTTACCAGGATTCAAACTGGGAGCTCCAGTTCAGAAGCCAAGTCACTGCACCTCCAGCTATATAATTATTTCAAAAAGTTTTTCCCTGAAAACCAAAAACAACAAGAAATACATCAACATGTCAACAAAACAAAGCAAAATAATTCTATTACAATATAAAATATGTTTTAATTTTTTACATTCTCACAAAGTGTGTCATATACATTAAGTATAAAAAATTAAAAACAAAAAAAGTGTAGGAACTTTTAAACTCGACATTTTGGCTTCTAGTCACATCGCACATACTTTTATTTTCTTTTTTAGGTGAAAAAAAATGTAATGACAAAATTTTTTTTTTCTTCTTTTTATATAAAGTAATTTACTTTAAAAAAAAAAAAAAAAAAAAAAAAAGAAGCTACATGCTTAAAATATTTTAGGCAGCTACCGTTATATTTTATCTAGAAGTTATATTAAAAGGTGCACATTTATTACAGTCAAAATGTTGCATACATTTCTATCAAATAAAGCACTTTAAAAATAATAATAATTTAGATTGTTAAAATTTTTATGACATTAACTGTGAAAAAAAAAAAAATTAAGTAATACTGATCTAAATTTAGGAAGTTAAACAAAAAAAAAAGCAATGCTGATTTCTAAAGCAATGCTGTATTCAGAAGCAATGCCATTTTTAAAGCCATGCTACATGCTTCTTTATGGGACAAAAAAAGAAAATAAATTCAGTAATGCTGCTAAGTACTTATACAATAAAAATAAAATCATTTTTACTTACTAACCAAAAATCATTATTTTTTTCCTCTTATTTATTACATTATATTAAACAGCAAAATACTGTGCACAGGTTGGAGCAAAAGTTGCAACAAAGATTATATATACAGACCAATAGTTTTAAATTATATAGTATGTTTAAAAAAAAAAAAAACACATGACAATGAAAGGCTTAGGCCTATAGATCAATGGTTTATCACAAAATGTATTGGATATAACATTTCAAACATAAAATAAGAAGAAAACAAAATCACTTTTTTATAAAAACAAGTCGGACACTTGACAAGCTGATTAAAACAAACCTTTGCACTTATGTGCTTGCAATGGACGTACTTCTGAAAAGACAGACTATGGACAGGAACAGAAATTTGTATCTTCTTAATTATTACAAATATTCCTTTGAAAAAGAAAGATAACTGGGAAACAGATGTGATCTCTGCGGAGCATCATCGATCCAATAAACTATGGGACCATTGAATAAGAAGGATTACATTTTACAACAGAGTTGGTATCAGAGATTTAAATTAGGTTTTAATTGCTAAATTAATTATTCCATTCAATGTTAAATGATATGATTTTTTTCAACATGGCATGTAATTTATGTAAAAAAAAATCAGTCTTAACACAAATAGTTATAAAACATTTTCAAATTTAAATTTTGGTAGTTTTCTGCACAAATAAATTTTGAAAAGTTTATTTTGAGGAAAAAAAATTCAATTATTAGAGATGAGCAATATGAACTGTGTTATTTTTATTGAGGTTATCTTTTGCTCAATTCAGTCATCAAAATTACTTTGAAATAAAAGTATCAAGACTTATGTGTGTGAGAATCCAAAAAAATATTTATTTTTTTACAATTTTGATTCTACAATTTTTTTTTAGTTCATAACTAACGCAAAACAATAGTTTTGATTTTAAAAAAAAATTCAGGACACTGACATAGGTCAGTGAAGGCCTGTATCACAAATGACCTGTATCACAAGATTGTTTAACATTAACAAAAAACAAAACAAAAAACAATGTTAGAAAAATAGCAGCTATAATGAAAGTAATCTTTTCATTTCTTTCCGTAATCTTCTTCTTAATTTAAAGCACATGTAAGTTCCTTATTAGTTTTTTTGTTCAGTAGATGTAGAAATCCATGTTTTTATATTGTCTCAATCTTCCACTTGTGAATCAAGCATTGGGGCTGTGTACTGTGAGTGGCGGATACCCAAAGTGAATCTTGGCGCTGATCTCTTCGTAACATAGACCTAAAACAAAACAAAAATTAATTCATTTTGTTAACCAAAAAATTACATAAGATAAAACATACATCATTTGAGAGAATTTTTCGATATAAATCCTATATCATAATGCCTAATCATAAGAGGGTTTTTATTCAGATTATTCTCAGAACCTAGAACTAATCACTTTAAAACTAAATAGTTTGTTTTTTTCAGATACAATTATAGAATTTTATTTTCTTCATTTCATTTTGGCTTACTCCAATAAAGTTATTGGTCAAAATTGAAGCCTACTAAGTGTTTTGATAATTAAAAAATAATGGCTCAAAAAGACCTTCCTTCAAGGAACAGTACCAGGAAAAGGAAGACAGAGAAAGCGTTGGTACAACAACATCAAAGAAGAACAGGCCTGTCAGTGAATGAAATTCTATCCAAGGCAAATGACAGGAATGGAGAAAGATTGTAGACAGATCTTGAGTGGTGCCCCAAGGGTCCAACAGACAAAGGTATAGGTAAAGTCTATAAATCTACATATTAGTTTATAAATTGGAATTTTAGTACTAACATTTTCAGGACTGTGAGCTCCAGGTCCTGGTTTCTGAGTTGTATCGCCAGGCATAGGGTTGCGGCTAGTCATGCTGAACTGTGGCGGGGCTTGCTTGTAAATGTCTGGGCGCGTCACATTGTAGGCACCTGGTCCTGGTGTCTGGGGTCAAATACATTTTAAATTTAAATCTTTTATTTTTCTGGAAGTGTGTGAAAACAATATTTTTCTTAAATTATAAATAAATCAAATACACTGATATGTTATTTGATTACATACATGAGAAATTATAAAATAGGCTTATATATTCTTCAGTTTTAACAAGTTTCAAAGAATATAATATAGAAATGATGGGCTTTTGACTACTAATACAGCAATTCCTAAGTGGCACATAATTGGTTCAATTAAGGTATTTGTCGCCTGCAGAACATATTACCTTTTCTTGCCTATCTCTTAACTGGTTGTCTGCTACATTGTCAAGTTGTAATCAAACTGAATTTCCATTAGATTCGATCAATAAAATTATCTTATCTTATCTTGAAAGACAAGGGCCTATTTTTTCTTCTTTTTCATTTTCTATACACACTAGGAAGGAGGCATGGGGGTTAAGTGGTAAACAACTTGGCTACCAAACCACAGGTCCCAGGCTGAAATTTTGTTGAAGACTGATTGTCTTTTATTTTAAGATCTTTAGGGAGCCTCTGAGTCCACCCAGTTGGGGGGAAAGTAAAGGTGGTTGGTCATTGTGCTGGTATATTACACCTTTATTAACCGTTGTTTGGAGTTATCCGCCTTGGCTTAGATTCCCTAATTGGACTTCAATTAAAATTTTAGAACAAGAAAATAGATATATGAGAAGACTAGGAGAATAGTTTTTTACAATTTTGTTTACAATGCATGAAATTTACCCTGGCCAAATCTTCGTCGAATCCACCTTGTTTACTGCGGCCAACTAATGTGTAAATTGGAGATGATTTTTTGTGAGCCTCTGTGGTCTTGCCAAGCATGCTCGGCAAAGTGTAATTATTTGGACCTGTTAGGAAATTCAAAGAAAATAATTACAATAATTTTTTTAAATGTAAATTACTAACAGTTTATTAGGTAAAAAAAAAGACTTTAAAAAAAATTAAGAAAAATAAAGTTTGTTAGTCATTTTCATCATTAGTCAAAACCAGATGTGTTATAAGTACTGTGACGCTTTAGACCATCCATAAAAAATGTGTTTAAGAGGAGTTTATGAAAGTTTTTTGGCCTATGTAGGCAGTGACTTTTAAGAGATTGTTTTCTATATGTATTCTTTTCAAGATTTAGAAAAATATTTTTTTTTTCAATATAAAAGAATATAGTTCTATCTCTCATTGTGCCATTACTTGTAGGCCTATCTAAAAATTATTTTTAAAAAAGAGAAAAAAAAAAAACAACAACAACAAAATGCCTAAAAATGTTATCTCTCTTGCTTTTAAGTCCACCACTACTTTTTAAAACTGAAATAGAAGCTATTGGGTTAATAACTAGTTTTATGAGCTGCTTTCATTTTAATTACAATGTCAGTTTCTTTCATAGAGAAATTCTAAAAAGATACCATTAGATAGCATTAATAAGAGAATTAAGTAGTCTAGGGCTACATAGCCATAGGAAATACTGCATTAGTCATTAATCTTCAAACTCAAAGACACGCCTTATTATTATTATTTTGAAGTAGGCTTCAAACCTGGGGTATTATCTGTTCTTCGACTTCTGTGTCGTGTACCAAAGCTGTACTTGGGAGGAGATTTGTATGTATTAGGGCCAGCACCCTCTGGTTTGTATGCTCCAGGACCTGGAGTTCTGAATGAGGTTAAATCCTTGTGCCTGTCATGAAGTGAAAAGTGGGGTGTGCCATCAGGACCATCCCTGTAATACTTTTCTTTAGGAAGGTAGCAAGGTCCTGGACTGCAGTCATCCTATAAAGAAAAAGAACATAAGAGATAATGTAATCATTTCCACTTCTCTGGCATTGCAAGGAGCAAGATTCATTAAAAGAGAAATAAAATCATTGCAGCCCCTTAAAAATTGTCCAATGAAAAATTTTTCTAATGGTACAGCAGGTCTGCAGCAATACTGTTCTGTGACTGGTAATGAGAATATTCCTTGGACTGTTCAGAGTCAAGAAGATGTCAGCGAAATCAGTTAATATTACCATATATAGCTCCTCCTTTGGGGTTGAAGATGATCTTATACTTTTGGCTGATATCACAATAGGAATATTGTCCTATCTATTAGTGTAGGTCTATCCAAAAATGAGCCTTTATTAAAGACATGTGCAGAAGATGAAAAGAAAACTTAAATACACTGCCATTGTCTACATCAGATGTAGAAAAATATGCATGTCACAAATGGGTTTGCATAGTCATGCAAAATGCTGCACACATCCTTAATCTTTGGAATTGAAGACATTAAATTGCATCTTTATTATTATTACCCAAGTAGATTAGGTAGTTTTTAGATTAGATAACCTCATATGGTGAGTATTTCTAGTAAACAGGAGTATTTTTCATAATGAGGTCATGTATGTATCATGTGTGAGTGAATTAGTTTTGCAACTTTGTTATGACAACCTAGCGTTTAGGTTCATAGTCTGTAGTCCTGATAACTTTATGTCCTGTTTTATTATTATTTTGCATTAGCTCTTGTAAGAAAAGCAACATCAAAGGATGCCATGATAAGCAGGTCTCACTATTAATGATGATCTTAGGAAGATTTCTGACTATATGGGACAGAAAGGCTGTATTTTTTTTTTTGGAAAGTTAATGATTGACTCAGTTTATGTGGTCACAACAATTTCATACCATTATTCTTTAATTAGCATAATGTTTTGTATAGGCTAGATATTTGTAAAAGCAGAAATATCTTCAACCGATCTAAGATATTCATTAGGTTATGCCAAGCTTAAATTAGATCCAACTATTCAGTTAAAAAAACTGTATTATATTGTAATTTTTTTGCCTTTCATAATAAAAAAAAAAGAATAAAAAAACTTTAATTCTAAAGGTTATACAATAAAAATGACAAAATATTTTCTAAAATATAAAAAAAGATGATATTTTCCCTGGGCCTTTGTTAAACTCCATCACCTTTACCAATTCTGGAGTATGTATAGACACCACAAGCTATCCGCTGACCAGTTTCTTCTATTTTCTTTCAAACATTCTTAGCATTTCATGAAGTGCTATATCTGTCCAGTTATACTCTATCAATAATAACTTTATTAATTATTCATAATGATAAACCTATTCAAGATCTTATACAAGGAAAAACAAATTGGTGAAATTAAAATTTGCAAAAATGAATGTAAAAAAAAGTACAAGCTAATTAAAACCTTACCTGAAATTTCCCATGCCTGATACCAAACACCCACGCAGGTTTCTTAGCATGGACACTTCGGAAGTCATGTCCTGGCTGACCAACTAATGTTGGAAGGGCATAACATGGCCCTGGACTGTTGTACATTGCAGCTATGGGTCCTCTCGGCTTGGTGGGCACCCATCCGCCAACATCTTTAGTTTCCACTTGTGCTGCCATTTTCTATACTCACTACAAGACGACGTTAACGTAGAGAAATGAAATTAAAAGATGCTAACATAATATCTAGGTTAGGGACAAGTGAAGAAATATAGACAACAATAAACACAAAAGGCAGCTTCTAAAAAGTAAATTTTTATTAAGGTTCTGGTTTCATAGGGTCAGAGGGAGATGTGACTTAAATGTATAAATCTAACATTTTCATTATGATTTATGTATATTGTTGTAACCCTGCCTTGCACCAGAGCTTGTGGTGCGCCCGAGCACACTAGTGAACGAAGACAGGAAGAAGGACTGTGGTGGATCCAGCTAAAGTTATGGGAGTCTAAACAGTCTGTGGCTAAGTTCTGTCCTACGTGATACTGTTTTGGGAGACCTGGAATGACACTGGGAAGTGTGTCAGTGGTCTGTTCTGTGTTCTGGTAGGAATAAGTAGGACTCTAAGAACTTAAGACATTAGTTCCTGTGACTTGTTAGTGCAAGTCCAACTATTTAATTGTTGTTAGATTCTAATAAATACATTATTTATTATTGCCTCCTGTCTGTTCGTTGAGTGCCCACTTTAGAAGTTATAACAATATGTTTGAAAAGTTTTGGTAGAATTTTTATTGCCATAGTTATTATTAGTATTACTGCAACTTCTGTCTTGAAAGACAAAGGAAGGACTTCTTAGACTTAAATAAAAGGCTATCTCTTGACCTTGCCTGTGTTATTCAAAGAGATACAAGAGACATTAATATTTAAGAAGTTTGTGGTTTTAATTGTTTACATATGTTGTTATAACCTTGATCACTACTTATATATAGCTTATCACCTTAAAATAGAGTTTTGTGTTTAAGTCCAGGATGATATTAGCATATAATTGAGAAGTATGCTCCTTTAATACACATCTTTTTTCAAGCCTATTATTAAATATTAGAAGCATTAAATAAAATTGCTCAGTGTTTGCATGAATATATTTTGTGTGTTATTGTTTTTATAGTAACTTTGTTGGTATTGTGTTGATAATATAATTACATGATACAATACTGGTATTACAATATTTAGCCTACAGTTCTAAATAAAATAAGAAGTGTTTAGATGATTTAATTGTAAATATAATGTTAACAGTCAATCAATATTTTGGAAAGAAAAAAGTTATCAGATTTGTATCATTACAGTAATGAAAACAACATTGATCTTATGAATTTTAAAAAGAAATAATTGATCGACAAATGAATTGTTGAAAAAGTGTATGAATAAAAAAACAAAGATCTTTTATCATTTTTTGTTCTTTTATTTTTTTTTCCTGGTGAAGACATATTATTAATTTCAGGATCTTTAGGGAGCCTCTGAGTGCACCCAGCTCTAATGGGTACCTGACATTTGTTGGGGAAAAGTAAAGGTGATTGGTCATTATGCTGGCCACATGACACCCTTGTTAACTGTGTGCCACAGAAACAGATGAAATGGTCTGAAAGCTATCCTAGCTAGTGTAAAAATAAAAAACACAAACTATGACCATTTCACAAGGTCCTAAGGGCTTGCAAAGACCTTCTTTCAGAGAATAGTACCCTAAAAAAGAATACAAGGCAGACAGAGAAAGCAATAAGAAGACAACATAAAAGAATTATGAGTCTGTCATTGAGAGATACAGACATTATGTGTTGCCCCAACAGTTGAACAGACTATGGTAAATGAATCATTTTATTATAAAAAAATAATTAAATATACATCTCTTTGTAAATGCTTTTCTGTCATAGGATAAAATAATAAATCAGACCAAACAATAATCAACTATATTAACATTTGAACAGCAAGGATGCAATCTAGTTTTGGAATGAACGCTTTAAATTTACAAGATAGAAAACAAAAAATGACACAAAGTTAGACTAGGTTATTATTGTAAATTCATTTTGTATGTAATACATATGACTAATGACTAAAGGCATGCTATATAGTGTCTTTAAATCTAAATATTCATAAATTTAATTTCTCAGGCTTTGTTTGTTTCTTGATAGAAGTAAATTCAATAATAGGTTATGTACCAATTAAAACATTGTTATCCATTATTTCAAAATTAGAATCTGTGTGTAACATTTTGAACATACCAGTATTGCACTTTTTAATATGTGTTGGCCTTGTAAAGTCCTGAATTGAATTAGAACACTCAGCACCATATAATTTAAAGTAAGCAATTCTAAATAATTCTTATATCAGAAAGCTTAACTGATCACAAATTTATGAATAATTAAATCAGCAAAAGATCCTTAGACTTTTGTGATCAAAGAATAAAATCTTTGAACAATTTAGTTTGATGAAGGAGTAAAACAAGAACTTATTTTTAACAAAAAAAAAAAGCACTATCCTTATTTATTCATTATAGGCTATTTTTTTAAACAGCTGGGGTTTCTTCCCTTATCTACAAACTAGAAAACAAGACATTATGTTTACTTTAATATGTACTTTTATGTTAAATTTAAAATTAAAGCTATTTAAACTTATATGTCTATTTTACACAAACATGTCTGAACAGTAAGACACAACTACTCCAAGACTATTACTTCTCTTTTATCAATAGTTTCTTTCATGCTCTATCTGGCCTGTCACACTGTGCTGGCCAGGTAGTCCATAGATACAGGTTGTTTACAACCCCTTAACAACAAGCCACACACTCAGGTATTCTGGGGGGCACAGTTACACTTCTAAGTAGGGCATTGTTATTGATAGGTACCCAAGGCAAGGGGACAAAACTCAATGACTTTTTCAACATATGCCCTATCAGTATTTGGTATCACCTCCCCTCTCTCTCTTTTTCTTTATTCCCTCACCATATGCAATTTCCTCATTTTATTGTAGGCCCTATAATAAATTATCCAAAAAAAAAAAAAAAAGAAAACAAAATTAAAACAAAATTTGAAAAATAAAATAAATATAAAGTCAAAGATCTAAAAAAAAAACAAACAAAAAAAACACTTGAGGTATGTATAAGTAATACAGAAACAATACAAACTAGTACAGTGGGCGCGGTGGTCGAATGGTTAAGTGCTTGGCTTCCGAACCTGAGGTCCTGGGCTCGAATCCCGGTGAAGACTGGGATTTTGAATTTCAGGATTTTTAGGGCGCCCCTGAGTCCACCCAACTCTAATGGGTACCTGACTTTAGTTGGGGAAAGTAAAGGCAGTTGGTATAATTGATAAATTTTTTTTGACTTTTAATTATATAAAAAGAGCATGAATTTCTCTTTAATTCTATACCAAATACAATATTTTCTGATAACAAACAACAAAACTGTTGAAAGCCAGTCATAATGGGGTAGTGAAATAGTAATTAGCAAAATCAAGAATTCCTTCAATGCATGGAAAAATAATTACGGAGAAAAAGAGCTAAAGAATACAATATTATTAATTAAAAACATCCCTTTAAAAAAACATATACACAACCCTACATTCTATGCTAAATAGCCAACTAAGCCTTTTGCCTTAACAAGATTTTTTCTTTCAGTTTATTAACATTCAACTGTATAATTAGCACACAACAATTAGCCTTATAAAATACAAAACATGTCAAATAGCAATAAAGAAAATGCTTAACATTTAATTCCAAGATTGTTGCCAAATTTTTCAACCATAAAACTTTTTTTCCCCCTGAATCAATGTTGACTGTTGACTTAAACAGAGCTAAAATGTCCGCCTGATCCACTAGTGTTTACTGGGCTAGTTACCTGGGAGTGTGTGCTTAGAGGTTATTTAAAAAGAGATTATTGATCTTCAATTGATTGGCTTAGTGAATATCTTGGTGCCAGTGTTTGTCCTAATGAAACGCTCAGCAAATTTGAAGTAGGGAAATGAAGAGCTTTTTCACATAATTGTTTGGTCGGAGATTATAAGAAGCAAGACACGAGAAACTCAGCAGCAAGAAGTTGTTTGCTTTTTGTAACACTAATCACAATATACTTTTTTTTTTTTAATTATTAACTCTAGAGTAAAAAAAATATTTTTTTGTAAAGAAATAGGGAAATAATTTTTTTTTTATATTAGAGTTTATGTTAACAAAGTTTTCTGTATGGATGTTAATGCCTATGCACAGAAAAAAAAAGAATTACAATGATAAGGATTTTAACAAGTGAATGGTAGATGTAGATTTTAATTGCAAGCTGCTAGTCTATTTTTTTTTGTAAATATGTATTTTAACAATAATCACAATATTTTTGTTTTATTATATGTGAGGACATTTCTTTTCCTTTTGTCCATTACAAAAGATAACAAATATGTAATATGTTGTATAAAAATAAATGTGTGTCAAAATGATACCTTAATTACATATTGTTAGTAAATTTGATTTTATTAATTTGCATGCATTTTCTTTATTCATTATAATTGCCGATTTATTTTTTTTTTAAAAATACAATAAACTCATTTTTATTAAATAGCTCTTTTTATTTTTAATTTTTTTTCCTTCATTTATTATTTTTTTTAATAGTAGAAATCTCTCCCTAACTCCCCATAGAAAAAAGTGACCTTCACATTCAATTACATTTAACCCTTTAAAGTGCTGAGCTATTTTTTTTTTTTTTACAATGAGTACATAGGCTACAAAATGAAATTAAAATCCTAATGTTAAGAGGCCAAACTACCACTACTTTGGCATCTTACCAATGTCAAAACAGAGGGACTATATGGTGTGTAGGTAACCCATTATCCATTGGGCAGGAATGAGCCCTAAATATGAAACTCCTAAGGTACATCCCTGGTCCATTGAGAAAATATGAGACTACTTATTTATATCATAATCAAAGGTCTTATGTAAACCTGGCTACTTGCCAGTGGCGTAGCTAAGGTGGGGGAGGAGGGGGAGAATTTTAAAATCTCCCCTGGCCCCCACTTGGGAGGGCCCCAAAATGATAGTTTTTTTACATTAAAATTAAATGTTACGCAAAATGCAGGGGCCACAAAATAGGTCAAGCCCGCGGGCCCCCAAACGATGGAAAATTCCTAGCTACGCCCCTGCTACTCGCTAGTCTGTATAAAAAATTTATTTCAATAAAATGATAATTTGTCAAGACTGACAAATTTCTGGAAAGATTCATGTTTAATCAGATTATTATGTGCTCAGCCAAATACCAAATACATTTCAAATGAGCCACCAGTAAAGCCGAGTAAAGTTCACTTTTCAGGCCATGTATTTTATAGGGCAGATGATGTTAATGTCATCTGTTTGGCAAAAAGTACAAGGGGAAAAAACCTAAGCAATGAAAACAAAGTGAAAAAAAAATGTGACTATCATTTATTGTACCACTTTCATTTTGTGCTCTTATATAAAAAAATGTATGATTAATAACCTGTGAAATTAAATTTGTAACGATAAAATGCTATGACAACCATAATGTAATAATTTCCCTTTCCGTGTTTGATCACACTGTATTTAATTTATTTTAAATTGTAACTATTTAATTTGTAACTTTTTATTAATAAAAAAAAATAGCACAATTAAGAATTCAATAGCCCAAAAAGAGGCAAAGAAAAGAGGCAAAAGCCCAAGGATTCCTAGGATATAAAATCATGAAATTCAAAATACCAGACTTAACTGAGATATGGTTTGGAAGCTAAGCGCTTAGCCAATCTGTCAAGTGGTAATGCAGGATACTAGGAAATATGCAGAAATGTCACACCATTATTCAAGCAGAAAGAATGAAGGCAGTCCTACTTGTGTGGGGTGATTTGGCTGATGACCCCAAACTGTATCGGCACTGCCGTTCCTTTGGATACATCAGCTGCGCGGAGAGGGGGGAACTGATGTGTGGGCGACATCGTTCCGACCACAACGTATGCCCAGGCATTCATCTCGTTTCCATGAGATGATCCATAGTCGCTTCGCGACTGACGGAGGCCATAGATAGATCATAAGGTTATTTAAGAATGTTCTGGATGTTTTGAAAATGTTTACTGGACTATTACAATATAATGTTTTTGACGTCGTTGGCATCATGGAGATTTACTTTATAAAAACATCTCTGTAAATATCATTAAACATTTAATCTCTTGATCCGGGATTGTATTTAGATTCTTTAAGGTCCTGTGCTATTTAAGATATGCAGGCTCTTGTAATCTGCAATTGATTTTTTAGCTTTTAATCAAAACAGTATTTGGTTGATGGGGGCCCTAAGCTGCTTATGTTGCCTCTATGTAAATACAGCACCAGCAACAGATAGTACAATAAAGCTACAGAGGCTCCATTCTATTGGGTTTAACAAATTTTTAAGAAAGATTTAGCCAGTGACAGTGTGTTAGATATTTTACAATGTAGCCATGTTAAAATAAAATTTTGGCATAAATCTGATCCTAGTTTAAAAATAATATTGAAGTTGTTAATGAACCTTATGTCAGAGACCAAGTTAGTGCAAAACATTAGAATTGTTAAGTATGAATTGAAGAAACAACGCAACTATATCGATATCGGGCTAAACACTTTTATTCAGTCATCCTTAGATGCCATCTTGGGCAGAACGAAAACACAATCACAACACAAGATTCATAACTCGCAATAACTAAGGGCTAAAACTCACATATCACTTATTAACAAGAATAGTTATTAAAAGGGCTTAAATAAGAGTAATTACAACAGGTAAATTCCAATTAATATAGGATCTCTATTACTATAAGTTAGTAGCCTATAACCACTCTGCTAAGAAGGAACATCTATAATTTTTAAGATAAGATAATATTTACCTATTATTAAATAAAGCATTTTTATATTCTTTTTTTAAGTAATTTAAGCTAATAATAACTTAATGAAATATTAGTTATAAAACATATATAGATAGAAGCAGGCTACGGTCATGTTGAAAACTTGGCAAAGAGTTGAAATAGATTTAGATCTATCGAAATCTATCATTCTATGTCTGGATTCTAGATCTAGCTCTAGAGTCAAGTCTTAACTAAAGCAATGATAGGCCTAATTGAGAATTAAGACAAAATTAAAATTATTTTTTTTGGGGGGGATAATGTTGAATATAGACTTTTTTATAGCCTCTGTCACTCTATACTCACCAGTCTATACTCTATATTATGGATTTTTGATAACTTCTGAATCTGATAACTAGATAGTAGATCTGACTGAGTGACTCTAATTCTAAAACAGAAAGGGGGCTTAAACTAAAGCCTGTAGATTCTACCTTCTCAGTCTCAGTTTAATAGTCGTAGAGTCTAGTCACTACTCTAGTCTAAACCAGACCAAGGACTAAAAACTATAATAGACTTCTAGGACTTGAATCTAATTACTAATTCTAATATCTAGATCTAGCAGTTCTACTAGTACTGACTAGTAGTACTAGTAGTAGTACTATCATCATTTTAAGTTTTAATTTAACACTTATAATAAGTCTTATTTGTTTAGATTAAGAATTTAGATTACAGTATAAGATTATCATTATATATGATTTAGTCTAGACTTAATCAAAGTTAATATAGATTGTTTAGTCTAGAACTTCTTGACTTAGACATCGTATAGATGTCTACTACTGTTAGTGTTATATCTAGGCTAGGTTTGGGCCTTGGCTTAGTGAAGTCAGTGAAGACTGAAGTCCAGTGAAGTGATTGCTTTTTGGCGTCGTGATAAACAGTCAGTATCAGTCAAAACTCATAATACAAAAGTTAAATGCTTAAGCTAGGCTACCTGAAAGGAAACAAAATATAATCACCGGCTATTTCAAGTGAGTATTATATCACTTAAAACAGGTAGAGACCTCGACGTCGCTTCGTCCACCGTCCTCCTATGCTCTTTTCCAGTGCATGGATACCCGTAATCTGGTCATGTGGTACAAAACTCTAGTAAGTCATTGGCTACCGCTGGCGACCATGGCGTCTTAGCTACATGAGGGGACAACTCTTGACAAAAGTAATTGAATATAGACGAAAGGGAAACAATGTTGCTAATTACATTCGACAAATAAAAAGAAGTTGTCTCCCCTTCAAGTAAAATTTGTTATAACAGTTAATTTGAGTTTTTGTTCATAAAAAAAAAAGTTTGTTCAAGTTATTTAAAATTCAATATCAGGTGGCCGAGCCTTGCTCGGTAAAATAATTTCATAAGAAAGGTTATATACCCGAAGTCATTTTGGAATTTTTTTTTATAATTACGAAAATTAACTATCGGATAAAGACTACTAATCTGAAGAGTTTCTTAAGTGTTCTGTTTGTTCTAAATGTAAATTGGTACGTTCAGACATTTAATTTTGGAATTAGTATATTCAATTATGGCTTTAGTACGAAACATCGAGTGACGCAAATTTCTACGTTATTGGGTAAAACTGCAAAGACTTTCTTCCAAGCTAATAATAGTAGGCCTACGATAGTTTTACGCTGTCTAGACTGTAGGAGGACTTAAGAGACTTGATATTTAATCGCCATGTACAATTACATATAGAACAAACAGAACACTAAAGAAACTCTTCAGATTATTTTACGGGGTATGTGCACTGCTCAGCCAGACTGTCAGACTATAAGAAGTTCATACCGGCTTTTGCCATCCATCTATCCCAGTGGTGCTACTGGTGCTACAGCCCATGGAAGGATATGGCCTGCTTTTACACATCCCTC
>JADKLZ010005243.1:751065-765560 GCA_021533235.1 Biomphalaria straminea | reverse complement strand
GATATATTTCATTCAGTTGACTTGGTGGGTATATTTCATTCAGTTGATTTGGGGTGTATATTTCATTCAGTTGACTTGGTGGGTATATTTCATTCAGTTGACTTAGTGGGTATATTTCATTCAGTTGACTTGGTGGGTATATTTCATTCAGTGGGCTTGGTGGGTATATTTAGGGCACCAGATGATAGTTGAAACTAATCATATTTGAATCGAGTTAAATCACTCAGTCACAGTGCAGTAGGTTAACTCATTATACTGATTTTGGAAACAAATTAAACAGGTTAGAATAGAGTTAATCAGGTAACCACAGTGCTGTATACTACATACAATTGGCTTTCTGCCTGGTCAAGTGGTATACACACTGGACTGTTGTGTCAATGGTCTTAAATTCATACCCTGGTCGCTGTCATCTTCTGTCGCCCAGTGGGAGGTTCGGACTAGGACTTCAATTTTGAAGGAACATCCGAAACATAAACAAACTGAATGGAAAGAAAGGGGCATGTGTGGAGATGAATTTGTGATAAGCTTTCTCTTCTGTATTCTGCACCTCCATTGGCCTAGTAGGCTCTTTCATTTTTCTTTCTTTATCATTTTTTTTATGTTTAACATGTTTTGAGTGTTCCGTCAGAGGGCACAACAGGGCCTAAATTGTGCCGATGTGCCAAAAATAAAATATATCAAATATCATGTTCCTTCAGAATTAAAGTTTATTACAACATAGCCCAAATCTCCCGCAGGATGGTGTGAGACGGTGGTGGCCAGGGTTTGAACTTGAGAGTAAGTTGAGAGCGTATACCACAGACTAGGCAGCCATTTTGTTTCACCAAGAAACTACTGAAATAATAAAGGTGTTTCTTTGTCTAGTAAATAAACAACAGGAAAACAACTAGATGACACATTTCTTTTATTAGACTAACAAAGCATGATGCCAGCTTGGCAAAGAAGCAACGAGTAGGTACGCCAAACCAGCAGGGTTTCTGTGTAAATTTCCATAAAGTCATGACTCAAACCTTACTTAAAGTACAATAATATTTTTTGTAATAGGCTAACATTTACTATTTATAGCATTTGTGATGCTTTAAAAAAAATTAATTGTTTGGGAAATACAACAAGAAATTAAGGAGATTTTAACTTAAGATTTTAGACTTGAGATTTTTAGACTTGAGCTTTTAGACTTGAGATTTTTAGACTTGGAAAAAGGTCACCATTATGTTTTTTAGCAGTGAAAGGACAAATTTTTGCACCGCCATTGCAGAAATCTTGCAAATCTTCACCAAATTTATCTATCACTAAAATTTTGAAAATAAGAAAAAAAAATTTTTTATTTATTTAAACAGATTATTATTCTGTACTTATGTGGTATAAAAAAGATTAGACAAGACAATTATAATAGAAGAATAGTGGACTTAATATATATTTATTTTAGTCATAGGTTTGGGTTTTTTAAGTTTAGTTATAGGTTTTTGGTTTTTTTTAAGTTTCCAAAAACATGATTTCCAAAAATGTACATAATTGACATTTTCTCCATTAGCAAAAAAGAAAAAGGTCCAGAAAACATTTGGACACACTTTTTAAAGAGTTTTTTTATATGCTCATTATATGATTTTAGTGCAAATAGTTGAGTTGGCTTAAATATAAAATTCTGAAAAGAAAAAAATTAGTCTTGACGTAAAGTATAACAGTACACAAATATTATACTGCTTTTTTTTTGTTATCTACCTTAACACCAAAGTTTATGAAACATTGCAGTTAAAAAAAAAAGGGGAATTCTGATAGGCACAGAGAAAGAGAAACAGCTTTGATCAAATCAATAGAAACTCAAATGAATAGATAATGAAGACACATGCATAGTATCTGGTAAAGCGCTGTAAGCCACTAATTGCCAAACCTTAAAAACAATGGGAGATAACTACAATATAACATTTTGTTTTAAGTATTTCATAAAGGAAAGAAATGTGACTGGCTTAACTCTTTCTCCCCTAATCGACGATACCATAATTGATTTTGATCTCATCAAATTAAACTAATCTTTATTTGTTTTTAACTTGACTTTGGATTATATAAAAAAGAGCATGCATTTCCCTTTAATTCTATACCAAATACAACATTTTTCTGATAACAAACAATAAAGTTATTGAAGCCTATTCATAACAGGGGTAGTGAAGCAAAATGAATAATTCCTTCAGAACGTGGGAAAATGATTACAGAGAGAAAGAGTTAAAGAGAAATGAAATCTATAAATCACTGACACCTTTGAAGATTTTAGCCAATAAATCTAGACTTAATGTAAAAAAAAATAATAAATAGCATTTTAAACTTGTAGACAAAAAGTGAAAATAGGGCTTACACAGTTTTCTAGGATACATATTTATAGAAAAACAGTTTGTTCAAATCAATACAACAAGGCTCCCAACAGTTTGTAATGTGAAAAAAAAAATCACAGATGTATATTCAGAAACAAAAGGCTATACTTTCATTTTTTGTTTTCAATTTAGGCTTTAGTGTCTGCTAGTAAAACAGCTATAATGAATACATTTTTTAAAAAGATGGTGGGTGGGACAGGGAGTTAACAACCGTCTACGTATAAAATGATGGTATTGCATCTAGCTGGATGTCCCCTGTGTGTCGAACTGCTCGGGAGTTTAATAATAATAAAATATAAATGAGGCTTGTTTTCGAATCCAAAGATTAGTGAGGAATACAGTAATTCCCATGGCTGCGCAGCCCCAGCTGTGACCTACAGATTTTGCCACATCCAGGGCAAGCACAACCATTGTCCGCAGGTGGTCGACTTAGATTTTCTTTTCGTCGTCTGCGTTTGTCCTCGGCAATACAGTAATTAGCCCATGAATAAAAATAAAATAAGATAAAAGATCATACTTTGAAAATTTAAAAGTCCTGGAACAGATGTGAACAGACAACAGAAAATGAAGTGTTTGAATGTAGACATTAAAAGTCTGAACAGAGATTAAGAAATAAAGTCCAAGTTAAACTGTTTGTTGCTCAGTGTGATTACAGCCTATGGGGTTTAAACTCTTTCTCTCTTAACTGACGATACCAACGTTGATTCCAACAGAATGTGGTAAATAACTACGGAGAGAAAGAGTTAATAATATTTTGTCCTCTTTAAAATTGAATCCTTCTTGGGAGCCGGTCCCTTGACATATTAGTTTTAGTTTCAACATCTTCACAAAAGTTTGTTAACTCTGAAACATTTTTGTTGGTTTTAGAAGTTTTGGACATTCTGTTACTGTTGACAATTACTACATTGTAGCCCAAAGCTCCTGTAGGATGTTAGGGGATGCTGGTAGGGAGGGGTTTGAATCCTCATCATGACAGTTCAATACTTCCCACTCAACCAAGCTGTCTCCCAAGTACTATCAAGTTCATGAATATAATATTTATAGTTTTAATATTTATATTTTCAGCTTAAACAACAAATAGGACATGCAGTAGCTGAGTGGTTAAGTGCTTGGCTTCCAAATTGAAGGTCCCGGGTTTGAATTCCGATGAAAACTGATTTTTAATTTTGGTATCTTTGTGCGCCTCTGAGTCCACCCAGCTCTAATAGGTATCTGACATTAGTTGTGGAAAAGTAAAGGCAGTTGGTCCTTGTGCTGGCCACATGACACCCTCATTAACCAGTCACAGTAACAGATGACACCTACATCATCTGCCCTATTGATCACAAGGTCTGAAAAGGGAGTTTTAATCAACAAATACAAAACATTTCTTCCATTTAAGAAAGTCTTTCATATGGAAATGCTTAGTTTCTCTGACCTGTAAGTAAGAAAGTTATCATGATAAATGAATTCACCAACTGTATTTACAATTTATGTTTGGTAAAATTTTGCACTGAGTCGACTTAGAGACATCCTAAATTATAGAATTAGAAATACTATTCTTCAGAAGTATTTTGTATTGACTGGACCCATCATTACATGTTTGAACAACAGAAGCCAGTGATAACTTGTATTAACCTCCTAATGTCTGAATAGGTTTGTTCAATATTTATACATGTAATCACAAATTGTTCTGTATTCTCCTGATATGCAAAATAAAAGGTATATATATATATATATATATGCATACAAATATATATGTAACTATAGATATTAATTTAAAAAGCTAAAAATTGCTTTTGATTTCAATTACAAAAGTATATGATAATCATCTAAACAAGTACCAGTATAATCAGCATTTCTAAATATATTCATACATACAAAAAAAATATATAGTTATAAAAGTGACATATAGGCCTAAGATTCTTTTTTAATGTTCGGAACAATATGCTACAGTTCAACTATTTTTCAAGCTTGTAGAACATAAAATTTATTTTCAAGACATAGTCAAGCCAAAGACTTGGTAACAGTTGAGTAATTTAAAGATTGATGTAATAATGCATATTTATCAGTGTTGAATCCCCTACATGTAAGATTTCAGTTATGTTAGAGTTTATCCAAAATACAAAATTATAAACATCTTGATCGCAAACCTAAAAGAAAAATTACATTTTTTACGTTCAGACTAACCAATAACAAAAATAATCTAGAGGCACTTTTAAATTACTTTTTATTATTTATATGTTCCGAGTGTTTCTTTCAGATATGAAGATTAATTACAACCTAAACCTAACCTCCTGCAAGTTGGCAGGTAATGATAGTGCATAGTATTTCAGTTATGGACAATTGTGATAGCAGTCCTAAGTGCATACTAAATGACCAGGCACTGCACTGCAAAAGTTACCTTTATACAAGTTCAGAATTACCAAAAACTGTAAAAAAAAATAATAAAAATAAATAGTAACAATGTACACATGAAGCTCTCTACATAAGCTTTACTAGACTAAAACATGTATATATTTATATATATTTTAAAGTCACACAATATAGTTTCAACACAACAGCCAACAGAGGTATGTTTGTTTCGTACATATATCAGTTTGGTGTAAACAAATGATTAAGTTAAAAAAAATAATTTTTTTAAAAGAAAAAAGTTTATAAGTAATCATTTCCTGTAAAATAAAAAAAACAATATATACATAAATGGTTACAATATTAATCATTACCACAGAACCCTCAATATCAATTTCCTGTAACCAAGTGAATGGGTTCAAACCTTCAACTTTCCAAACTCTCCGAAGTATGATATAAGTATCATTTCAATATTATAATTATCTAATCCCTTGATTAATCACTTGGCTAAGAAGCTGGAATTGCCCAAAATGGAAATTTTACAGATTGAATATCACAAAAATATTTAAGCTATAATCCCCATACAAACAAAGACAACCCTTTATTTACTCTATATTGCAACAGTTATTTCCCTTGCAATGGATTTACAACTTGCTAAGGAAATTCTTCTTCTAGCCAGCTTTTTACTGCTAAGCTGTCAGCTCTTTTGCAAACTGTGCCAAGGACAAATAGTGTGCTGTTTTCTTCAGTTGTTCAGCACTGCCATACAGGGTGTTGGTTATGTTGGGCAAAGGATTTTTTTTACTATACCAGGTACATTCAGGTAGCCTGCTCAGTTCTCTATTACACTAGGGAAGAAGAAGCACTCGTATGAATTAGTTCTAGCATATGGAATAAAAATGTGTTTATTTTTTTTGTGTCCTTCTAAAAATTGGAATATATTCAGATATTCAGGATTCAACAGTACAGTTAGAGTGTTGATATGAGGATAACATTATAATGAAACAAAATAATTTATAAATATGATCACAACCATAGTAATATACCAGTAAATATTCTAAATACATTTAGATAATGTGAATTAACTAAGAACTAGTATCATTTTATATTGTTATAGGAATATCCATTCTCATGTATGCATAAACTCAATATAAAGAAGCTACATCGTATAAATGGTTATCACAATTCGAATATTAAAAAAATGAAAAAAACACTGTTATACATTGAATACAAATTTCTATAAAGCTAAAATAAAAACAACAACATGTATTTGAATAAAAGAAAGGTCTAATATAAATCCTCACAGTATTCCATTGCACACTTGATCCAGTTCTGACTCTTTACGCGCATCATGCCAACATGGGGGTTCAGTAACGATGTCCACAAACAAGACTTGTTGTTTTCTTGGTCAAGTTTAGGGACAAGTAGGTCCATCTCTTAGCATAGTCCAACCAATTTGTCTTCTGATGACTCTTTCTGCAAGGTGTGCATTATGGAGAAAATAGGCTTAGGTATTTTATGATACTTTCTTCTGCAACATCCCCAACTGTTCTTTATTTATATTTTATAGAGGAGAGACTCTAGCTATGTCTCTTTATGAACCAGATTTCTAGATGTATATATAATATAGATATAGACACTATTATGACTAGAAACATTCTTGGTTAATACACAGTTTAACACAGATTCTTTAAAGCAAACAAGTTTAAAGCATGGACATATGTAAAATATAATATTAATATTTATGTAGATCATTTAATTTCCTAGACTTCTAACAGAAGAGTTAAATGATCCTACGTTACATGTATTAGATTGTGGGATTTGACTGATGCTCCTTTCTATGTTGGGTTGCATTTCATGCAATTATTATCATTATTTCGACACTCTGTAGCTATGCATTAATAAAAATCAATGCTAACAGAGGAGAGTTCAAAAATCAGAAAAGCATTTTTCGAGGTGAGGAGAGTTCTACTACATTAGAATTGATTCTGATACATGAGGTTTAAAAAAACAATCAAGAAACTGTGAAGATCCTACAAATTTTGAGGATTTTCAAGGTTAACTAAACAAGGTCAAGGACACTCAATTGAACAGTTTAGACAAATAAATTAAAAGCTATAAACTGAAAAAAAAAATTAGAAAATTTGTTTCAACACTATTCGACAGTGTGAAAAAGAGCACAAAAATAAGTCTATGCTTTTAATATAGTCCTACATTGCTTATCAGCACTTCCTTTATTCTGTTCACATGATACTCCAAGAAGCTGGCTATTTATAGTTTTCCTGCCAAGTCTGAAAAATGTCCAACAGCTCTAAATGTTAACATATCTATATTTAGATTTATGATTTTGCTCCTGCTCAAGCAAGAAAAAAAAATGTAGCTACTGTCCAAAGCACAAATACTCATTTCTTGAATCAGTGTAATCAAGCAGTTTAAACCAAAGTGTTAAAACCTCAGCTTGGAGCCGCCACACGATTGAATAGCGGTGCAGCAAATATGACCAGCCTGAAAAGGTCAAGCAAAAACAATTAGTGTTTCAAGTGTTTCAACAACTGTTTTAATTTTTTTTTTCTAGATTGCACATAGGCGTAACAAGGAAATTATTTTAGAAAAAAAAAGGTGTGGGGGGGGGGGATTTTCATCCCCTATTTTTTGTAAACACACTCACACACATAATTATTGGGGGTATTTATACTTTAAATATAGATCACAACATTTAATAGTCAGTTCATTCATTTTTTTTCTAAGATCTTTTGTACCCTACAAGAGGTTCGTTCTGGAAGTAGTGGAATAAGGATGCCATGTATCTTCCACCCCATTTAAGGGGATCTGGGAGCCAAATGATTTTTTCCTGCATTTGGAACTTTAAAAAAATGCATTCTTTTTAAGGTGCCTAGAAACACAGGGGCGTAGCTAAGAATTTTCCATCGTTTGGGGACCCGGGGGGCTTGACCTCTATTGGGCTAACTTTTTTTTCGTAATATTTAAATGTTAATGTAAAAAACGTATTTGGGAGCCCCGTCAAGTGAGGGCCCTGTGGAATTTTCAAATTCCCCCCCTTCTTCCCCCCTACCCTAGCTACGCCACTGAGAACACAATAACCTGCTATTCTTTTAACACACAAAAAAAAAAAAACAGTGCAGGTCAGATATCAATACTCTTTACTGCTCTTTAGTAATGGAGTCTAGCAAAGGGAGGGAAAACAGACCAATGTGCGAAATGTTTTATTAGGGGGTGGGGTGGGCCTCATCACCAACACCACACGCCTGCGCCAATGGATTTCAAAGACAGTTCAGTTGGTGAAGTGGGCTGTGGGCTGTGGGCTATGGGCTTGGAGTTTCTCAAGATTACGTTTTCAATCAATCCCAGCAATCGGTAGGAAAAACTGATCATAGTGTTAAATTACCAACTCAATAAAATAAATTCCACACAACACCTCTTTGAAGACACTGCCCTCATCCCTATGAAATCGTAAACCAGATCTTTTTTCAATGCCCCATCCTAATCGACTACCACTACAGCCCAACATAACCAACACCTTGTAAGGCAGTGCTGAACAACTGAAGAAAACAGCACACTATAGTATTTTTCCTTGGCACAGTCTGCAAAAGAGCTGACAGCTCAGCAGCAAAAATCTGGCTAGAAGAAGAATTCCCTTTGCAAGTTGTAAATCCATTGCAAAGAAGTGAAACATTGAGGCTCTGCCTTCCCCCACCCCGATTGTTACGCTCATATATGTTAACTTTAATTTGGCTTTGAACCTCGATTCCCTCCCCCATGGGATTAAGGAATTTGATTTAAAGTAATTTGCTTTAGTTCTCATTGTCTGTCGCTGGAATTCTCGTATATTCGCGTTATCATAGGTGCATAGCAACTTTTATTGAGTGTTTGTGTATGTTGTCTACGCTCATGGACTTTGGTGACTGTAGTTTCGCTTTAGTTTTATTATATTTTATTGGGAGGGGGGGGGGACTTTGACTGCTCCCGTGATTATACATCGGAGTTTTGTTTTAAAGTGGTTAAGGGGAAGTAATGTCAGATTATATTATCCAAACTAGCGATTGAAAAAAAAATGCAATCATACAAAAGGATGTAAATATTGGATTTGGCACAAACAGCAAAATTGCTAGATTAATACGTAACTCTCCTCGAAATGAAACAAGGCAAGCACACCTTCATATAATACGTGTTTTATTGGCTATAGGTTAATAAAACATATATAATAAAAATACATATATACTGGCCTGGCCCTAATAGACGATTATTATACCAAGTCACCATCGTAACAGGTATTCCACAAGAGTGGCATGTAAAAATCACAACCAACAACAAAAGTGTAGGTAGACAGCTTCGACTTACTTTACACTGGCACCTGGTGCAAAGGTCAGAGGGTAAAGTCCACTCATCTCCGTGAGAGTAACTGACCCCTGCATACACGCAGGACAATTGCGAGAGGTCCTGACCTCCTCTCTCCATCGCCCAGGCAGCGCAGGGGTCAGTGTCGGCGCAAACTGGACAACAATCACCAGGACGTTGGATGGCGTTCTGGCAAGTCTGCTGAGGACAGTTGATTGGCCAGCAGCTAGTTTCTCCCTGCTGATAGATTAAAAAACAACATATTGTTACAAAGCTTAAATGAACTCACTATGTCTGTCTGGTAAAAAAGTTTTTTAAGGTCATTTCTACCACACCCAATCTGGGCATCAAGTTGAAATTTTGCACAATTATTTCTTATACCTGACAAAACCTGATTAGAGTAAAAACATTGGTAGAATCACTAAACCCAGAGATACTTCAGGAGAGACATGTTATATACGAAGTACTATAATACATGAAACACTAAACCATAACTTACCAATAGAAAAACAAATCAAATTGAAATACTCAGAAAGACACCAAGAGAGAGACACATAGGGCCTACGCTAGAACAGTTTCTTACAAGAGCCCCTTCTTCCCTAGTGCCATAAGAAAGTGGAACGAGTTGCGTGAATCAGCGCGGAAAATCAACGACTTAGCCGAGTTTAAATCATTGATTAACATGCATGACTAGATAGACACAGGACAAGCGTTGGACGTAATTCAATTTTTTTTTTTTGAAGTAACGTCCGTAATATATAAGATAAGATAAGATAAGACTTCGCACCCTTACCATGCACTTGCATCTCTGACATTGATAGAACCAAGTGTCTCCACTCTGCTGGTGGACCAGGAACTCCTGGTGTGGGCACGTGCTGCTGGTGTCACAACTCGGGCAGCATCGAAGATTGACCGAGGGACTGGCACAGTCGCAGGGTGCATCGTGACAGATAGTCCTGCCCTCCTGGGGGGGGGGAACATATTTGTATAATATTTATTTAATAATTAATATTAATATATTTATTTAATAAGGTACACAATAGATAATGTCTAAATTTAAAAGGTTCATTAAGTGCAACTCAATAACATCACCCACATTCATTAGGAGGGAGTCGCGGTGGCTGAGTGCTTAAGCACTTGGCTTCTGAACCAGAGGTTCTGGGTTCAGATTCCGGGGAAGACTGATTAAATTGACACATCAAATGCGTAGGACGTAAATATCTTCTTTTTTTTTTTTTTTTTTCTTTTTTCTTTTTATTTTTGAAGTAACGTCTATAATATATCAGATAATAAGATTTTGAATTTCGGGATTTTTAGGGCGCCCCTAAGTCCACCCAAGCTCTAACAGGTACCTGACTTTAGTTGGGGAACATAAAGACAGCTGGTCGCTGTGCTTTCCACATGGCACCCTGCTCGATAACCGTTGGCCATAGAAACAGATGACCTTTACATCATCTGCCCTATAGTTGACAAAGTATGAAAGGGGACCTTTACTTTTTTATATGCATTAAGGACTGACTTTATTTGGATTTAATAACAGCCTGGTGCAATGAATTCATTTGATATTGATTATATAAAATCTTTTAGGATCAGGAATCAAACAAAACTACTATTAGAGTTACAATATAGTTATCCAGCTATGAGTAAATTAGGCTATTTAGATGATTCATAGTCACTTCGCGAGAAAATAGCTGGCCGTCCCTTGCTCCCTAACATTATAGTTAGCATAAAATGGACTGACACCGACTTATATGAAATTGACAGACTTCAGTGTACATTAGTAAACAATGATGAAGGGACTACAATGGATTATATTTCTTGTTAGCGAAACTCGAGCCTGGCAGCGCCAGAGAATAAATACTTGTTCGCTTCTAACAACAACATAAGAATAATAAATAAATATAGTGAGTCAGATAACGTTTTCTTTTTACCTTTTTGATAGTGTTTATTGTAATACTAGTATTGGTAAGTAGTTGGTATAAGTCTACATACCAGTTGAAATTCAAAATACACAGTTATTTCCCTTTGACTAGAAATTTCAAGTCGTTAACTCTCAGCCATTAATATTGTTGAGAATGTCGAATCCAGTGGCGTAGCTAGGGTAGGGGGAGGAGCAGGGGCGTAGCTAGGGGTTCGGGGGCCCGGGGGGACCGACCTCTTTGGGGGCCCCTTGCATTTTGACTTTCGATATATGACATGATATAATGTACGCAAAAAATATATATGACCAAGATCAAATTGATTCAGTATATCAGTAAATTTGACCAAAACAATTAATCATTAAGACTCTTTTAATGAATAATACCGTTGTTTATTAGCAAAATAATGCACAAGTGATAAATCTCGATTCATATCACTTCATGTGGTGCATTCTGTTCAGCAAGGACATCTATAACATCATCTACATCAGGGGTGGGCAACCTTTTTCAACCGATGGCCGCATTTATACAATTTGGGGATTAAGCGGGCCGCATATATATCATATGAATGGCAAAGTGAATTTGGTGGTTCCGAAAAAAATAGAAAAATACAAAATAAAGTGAAAAAGCTAAAATTATATAATTTATTAAAGACCTAGTGTACTTCGAACAATAACATTGAGTACAAGTTTCACTATTCCTTCTCTATAATTACTCAGTGCATGTTCCCCAACAATTACGTACCTTGGCAGCTGCTTACATTACCTAAGCCTAAGGACAGCCCTGTGAATCTTTATAATCATAATTACTATGTCTCCTTTTAATTCGCTCGAATGTAGCTTTGTGTAAAATTTGCAGTTACTAAATCATGGTTGGGATATTTATTTTGTTTCTACTAAAAAGGTTTTTCTCAGTCAAAGCTCCATCAGTTGTTACCCTTGCCATCATTACAAGCCAACCCAACTCTTTCAACACATTTCTTCATAGCATTGAATAACTAAATATTGACCTGGGCTTATATGTCGTAATGAATTTATCGAAATACTGCTTTTAAATATAATCTTCGTTTTCTTTAAACTTTTTAGAAGGAAGTATAGAGACAATGTTTCTTTAGCCTCATTATTCTAAGTGATAAGAATCAAAAGTTTCAATCATTTCTCTATATATTTACCATTATTTATTTTTAATGTACTTGCATTTTTAATATGTGTAATGGGCACACTGGATTTATTTAGGTTTTCGCGGGCCGCACAAAACACTTCGGCGGGCCGCATGTGGCCTGCGGGCCGTAATTTGCCCACCCCTGATCTACATCGATACTTTCTAGTATTTGTGACTTCACTGACACTAAAGCCATGATAAGCCTTTCTTGCGTCATTGTGCTCCTGGGATAGTTTTTTTTTAGAATGACGCAATGGTAGTGGCCTGATTTAGTGGTACGGTATTCAGAGGATGTTGCAAAGGTTTGAACCTTTTTGGTGATTGTATTACTAGTTTGTTGGTGAAAAGTGCTCGTGCATCAGTGACATTATTGAAAAAGCGATTTGCCATTTATTTCACTAATAAAAAATATGCTATGATTGTGAAATTTCCTTTGACGAAAAGACGTACATTTGTTGTTGTTTTTATTCATTTTCCCAACTTTGCAATTCACTCTTTTATCACTCTATAACAACGATTTTTTTTATTTAGAAAAGCCTTTTTCCATTTGATTGCGGATAGATGAATAGAGGGGTAAAAAACTCGAGTGTGAAGTTAATTCTGAAATTACAGAATTACAGAAGCCAAACCCGAATAATGGACAATTCTAGCATTGTTAAGAATAACTATTGGATCTGTTATACTCGTTGCTGTAAATTCTGCTTCAAGGTTAATTAGCGTAGCCTTAAAATACTCGCCATTTAAATCTATTATTAGTAAATGTAACAAGATACCTGGAATTCCCTGTATACAGGGGCGGACTTAGCAGCGCGACGGGCCCTGGACCCTAGTCTTGTGCGGGGCCCGGAGCCGTAAGGGTAGACTATATATAAACCGTACCACATCACGCTAACGGGCTATTCCGTCTTACGGCTGTCATTGGCCTCCAACAATAACAATTCTGTATGTCCGCTTTTAACACTGTGGGCCTTATTTTTATTACAAAACAGAATATTACTTAGGTACTGTTTGCCTACTGTTGTATATACTTCGTTGTTATTGTTCTGCATAAAAGATTTTCTTTGAAGTTTAAAAAGTTTAAAATAAAAATACTCCCATGGCCTCAAGATGTCTATGCACAGAAGCATATAAAACACTTAGGCGAAAATAATCAATACATAGAGTTATGTTTGTATTCAAACATCGACGTCTAATCGGATTTTATTAGGAAAATGTGTAGTGATCAAGTTTGTTACAATAAAATCTCCGATCGCGGGGCCCCCACAGGCGCTCCACTTGCCACCTCTAAGGCCTCTACTGCTGTATATCATACAGTTTTATTCGTGGCAACAAAGAGAGTAATATTCTTTGTTTTTGCTGCAAGAACATGTTTGATCTCTTTAATCGGCAACAAATCTATTAAAGATTTGTATTTCAAAATGTAAAACTGACTTTAAAAAAACAACAACTTTGATCTCTGTGGGAAAAAAAAATATTTTAAAATGTCAACAAAGTCAACGTACTGATAGACCTAGATCTAGATTTAGTATTTGATATAAGTATAATCCATAAATGTTGAAAAAAATACACCCGTTGACACTATTTGTCAATCAAATATATTAATTTATGTATTTTGAAACACCCATTTGGGGGCCCCCCCTAGGCGGGGGCCCGGGGGGATTTCAAAAACCTCCCCCCCCCTCCCCCTCCCTACGCTACGCCACTGGGGAGGAGGAGGATAATTTTAAAGAATCCCCCAGGGCCTCCATTTGGGGCCTCCCTACAGGAGTGTTTTTTACATTAAAAATTCAATATTGCACAAAATTCAGGTCCCCCCAAAGAATTCAACCCCCTTCTCCGGGGCCCCCGAACTATGGACAATTCCTAGCTGTAGGAAGAGGTTGAAAAGTTGAAATAATAAATGTATATATGCTAAGACAAATTAATACAAGTAATCCTTCTTTCCTGCTAACGTTTAGAGCAAAGAACGAGTTGCTTGAATCAGACAGGAAAACTAAAGACGTGGAACAGTTATAATTACAATGACAACATTAACACACATGGGCACGACACGTTATAATTAAATATTGCAATATACAAAAGAACGTTTTTAGTTTAAAGGACAAGATAATATTTTTCTCCGTGTTGGCAATGTATGGATTGAAGTTGGACCATCATTCTATTTTTCAATCTTTTTTTTTTTTTAAACGCCAGTTACTTTACCACAGTCTCGGGTTTACCATTTTTTGGTTTTCTTTCTGTTTATAAAAAAATGTTTAGTCTCCTTTTTTTTTTTTTTTTGTTTGAGAATGGGGAAAAAAAAAAGGGGGGGGGGGTTAAAAATAATAAAAAAAAAAACAAAAAAATGTTAAACCGGTGAGTGTGG
>JADKLZ010005243.1:692484-743841 GCA_021533235.1 Biomphalaria straminea | reverse complement strand
TCAATATGTTTAAGTAGGTCATTGGTCTAATCTTCAATATGTTTAAGCAGTTCACTTTTGTCATCTTCAATGTGTTTAAGTAGGTTATTGATTTCATATTTAATATGTTTAAGGTCATTGTTGACATCTTCGAAGATTTAAGTAGGTACATGTGGCATCTTTGATACTTAAAGTAAGTCATAATTGCTATCTTAATATGTTAGGTGCAGATCAAAAAAATTCTTCTTCGATACTTTAAGTAGGCCAATAGTGTCATGTTCAATAATTTTAAGTATGTCAGTAGTGTCATATTTCAATAATTTAAGCAGGTCAGGTAACCATTAGAGCTGGTTTGACTCAGAGACACACAAGAATCCAGAAATTAAAAAAATCACAGTCTTCACCGGGATTCGAACCCAGGACCCCTGGTTCGGAAGCCAAGCGCTTTTAACGCTCAGCCACCGCACCTCCGACATACATTTTAGACCAATGGGCCTCATTCACCAAACGTAAACAAACAACATTTTCTCTATATGTTTTATACAAATTACGCAATACGTAAGGGTGTCTAGTAATACGTAATTGTCACTATTTTATCAAAATTATGACGTGGCTAAATGTGTTTATTTACATTTGGTGAATGAGGTCCATTATACTTAAGACAAGTAACATTTTAGACAGGTTACATTCTAGACCAATTACATTTTGTTTTAAAACTTTTAAACCGCTTTGTCTTGCAGTTACTATTAGTCAACACAAAGTTTGATTGCACTGCTAGACTGAATACATTTTTAGTTAATTGCTGGCTCTTGTTTTCAAACCCCAAACAGCCCTGTTTGATGATAACAGCGCTGTTGTATAGCCTTTGAGCTGTCTTTTCTCACAAGAAAATGTAAGTAAACATTCCGGTTCGTACACCACGGGTCCCCCCTCCCCCAGTGAGGGAATTCTTGGAGGCCCGTTAAGGCACACAAAACGCGGCTAAATATTTACACCGCCATTTTTAAAAACCACATACACCACACAATGCAGGACTTCCGGTATAGTGGCCGCTAGACGACTTCATTAGCATGAAGACTAACCCCACGTTTAAAAAAAAAAACACGTGACTCGCTCCACGCGACTGCGCGCGGTTACATATAAATATTTAATGATTTCTCGGCTTCTAAATCCTTCTGGTAAACTGGTTAGAATACAGAAGATAAGAGATAAAGAAAATAAAATCACTGGAGAAAAGGAGGAGTCTGTTGGGAGGTAATGAAATCAGGTGAAGAAATAGCCATTAGTGTTCAGTGGTCTATTTTGTCTTGGAGAAACACGGGAAAAGATGGCGTCAGGAAGAAACGGAAGCCTTGCCTTGAAGCAGTCAGTATGTAAACCACATTCCAAAAGGGTAGTTGCCCCTGATACAATTATTCTAGCGGACAGACCATTCCAGGTGGTATACACAACAGACGTCAACAAGTTATTGGGGGGGGGGGGGGTTGGTCTAGAAATCTTTTCGAGCTTTAAGTTACTGTGAGTAATGATATGTAAATAAGTTCCTCGCTCAGATCTTGCGATCTATGTAAAGTTCCCTGTTTCCATGTTCCACGGTAAATGAATGTGTCATATGGTCAGCACAACGACCAACCGCCTTTACTTTCCCCATTAATATCAGGTACCCCATTGGAGCTGGGTGGACTCAGAGGCGCCCAAGGGGGATCCCAGAATTTAAAAAAAAACCAGTCTTAACTAGGATTCGAGCCTAGGAGCCCTTGTTTGGAAACCAATTTGTAAATCACCAAAGGTACTGGTAGCGATATTATAAAATGTGTCTTGTACTGTGATTGTAGAACTGTGATTTGTAGGGCTGTGATTGTAGGAAATTTTTCAATAAAGAAAGACAAAAATATAATTGGCTACAAAGGCTTGAAGCTCACACAAATCTTGAAGATTGATGATTAATTGATTGATTAATGGATGCATTAATTGATTTACTAGTGGATATATTAATTGATTAATTATGATTAATTGATTAATTAGTGGATGAATTATTTGATTTACTAATGGATGCGTAAATTGATTAATTAATGGATCAACTAATTGATTTATGAATGTATGTCCGTTTCCATGAAAATTAACCCTTGAACTTTAACGGTCATTGTTGTACTCAGTGCTCAGTTTGTTGATTTGCTTTCAAGTTATCCTGATATGCAACACCAGACTGTAAGGAGTTAAGATATTGCATTGCACTGAGCAAGGTATCATCTAACATCGTATCTTATATAATACAGACGTTACTTCAAAAAAAGAAGATGATTACGTCCTACGCGTCATGCATTCAGTCATGCATATTTACCAGTGAATTAAATTCTGCCAAGTCACTGTTTTTCCTGGCTAGCTCAGGCAAACCATTCCATGCTCTAATGGCACTAGGGAAGAAAGAGCATTTGTACAGATTTGTCCTAGCATATGGGACGAGGAATGTGCCTTTATCTTTGTGTCTTTCTGAGTATTTTATTAAGTTTTGTTTTTGTATTTGGAGATTATGGTTCAGTGTTTTGTGTATAATTGCTACTTTATATAAAGTCTTCTATCCTGAAGGCTTTCTAAATTTAGTGATTTTACTAAAGGTGTTACTCTAGTGAAATGTGAATATTCGTTTGTTATGAATCTCACTGCTCTATTTTGTGTCTGTTCTAGTTTCTTAATGTTTTCTTGAGTTGAAGGGTCCAAAAACAGAGGTTGCATATTCTATTATTGGCCTAACCAAGGTTAAATAGCATTTTAGTTTTATGCTCTTATTTGATTTATAGAAATTTCTTTTAATAAACCCATTATATTATAATGATATCTATACAGTTGTATTTACTTTGCCAGGATTAAGTAATCAGACTTTTTGTTGAAACAACTTGCCTAGTCATTGTATCAAGGCATGGTTAGGTAGAAATGATGCAACGTGTTTTTTTTAGAGGGAGCCGTTCTGAAGCACAAGCAGACGTTGCTGGTTTGGTTAAAACAGGAGATGACATCACATTTGTTTCACATGACACACAGCTAATCAATCAACCGATTTCTCCAAGAAGTTTATTGGAATGGAACCAAACCACCTTGCAACCTACTTTTAGGCTTAGCCAAACTTGAATGCTTGGGAAACTTGGAAATCCAAACAGAAGACAGGCTGCTTTACACCGGATAAAGGGACTTTTATTATCTGGCATCTGTACAATGTGCAGTTGTAGTATAGTTGATATTTTTTTTTTTTAAAAGAAAATTTTTGATTCTCAATAGGTCAGGTAAATTTGAATGTGTTGTGATTGCCGCCTGTATTTTCGACTCTGGGCTCCTGTCTGTCGTTTACCTGGTCGAGGAATTCAAGTAGAATGTATTTATTTGCCATTAGGGCAGTCTCTAAGTCATGTTTACTTCGACTGCCTGGAGGGTTACCTCAACATCAAGACTTGCTCTACTAACAGCACAGTTGGTACCTACTGCTACGTGGCCTGGAAACACGAAGCCAAAAGGTTCTCCCCGCCTCATCTTCCAGACTCGGCGCCTCTCCCCCTCCCCCTCCTGACCCCCTATCTCAAAAAATGGTATTAGATTTGACCGGAAGTCCGGCCGAATCGTTTACAGTTTGATGCGGGGCCGCGGGTTCAGTGAGGTCGCCATGTGTCTGTCTAAGCGGTTCAAATAATAAAACAGATTGGGGGTATTCTCTTGTGGATAAAGGTAAGAATAGTTAAAATTGCAAGGTTAACCTGACCTATACACTTAGTGAAACGAGGACTATTGTTTAAAACCACATCAGAGGAAGACGCTCGACATCGGAGACTCTTAGTTGCTTCTTGAAGAAGAAAAGATTTGAAAATATGCAAATCATAACCAATAATAAAACAAAAAAAAAGATTATATGAATAACAATTTTAAATATCATTTTCAGACATAACCATAATTAGGGTGAAGGTGGCAGCTCGGTCGTGTGGTATGCGCGCTGGACTGTCATTCGTACTTGTCGATTGTCACGGGTTCAAATCCTGCCCGCCATTATCCCTTGTCCTGCGGGAGGTTTGGACTAGAAAATAAATGATCTTAAACTCTGAAGGAACATCCCAAATATTTTACAAACAAAACATTTTACAAACTTCTGTTTCTTTGACCAATGGTTAACGAGCAGAGAGTCATGTGACCGGCTCGACGACCAACCGCCTTTACTCTCCCCAACTAAAACCAGGTTGGGTGGAAACAGGGGCGCCCTAAAAATCGTGAAATTCAAAATCCCAGTCTTTACCGCGGTGGCTAAGCGGTAAAGTGCTTGACTTTCGAACCGGGGACCGGGGTTCAAACCCTGATGGGATTTTTAATTTCGGGATCCTCGGGGGCCTCTGAGTCCACCCAGCTCTAATTGGTACCTGACATTAGTTGGGGAGAAGTAAAGGCGGTTGGTCGTTGTGCTGGCCACAAGACATCCTCTTTAACCGTGGGCCACAGAATCAGATGACCTTTACATCATCTGCCCTATAGACCACAAGGCCTGATACGGGAACTTTACTTTACTTACCGAGATTCGAACCCAGGACGCCAGGTTTGGAAGCCAAGCACTTAACCACCCAGTCACTCCAATTACTACTAATTAATTAATTAATAGGTTAATTTTATTTTTTTGTTGAATTATGTTTTGTTAACCCTTTATGTGCTGAGCTGTTTTACAAGTTCATACAAAATGGAATTATAATTATTATGTTTAGTTTAGAGGTTAAACTACCACAGGCGTTTTAAGGGTTAATGACAATACAAAAAAAAATGTGCAAAATTTCAACTAGACCCAAGAACGGGAGAGGAAGAACATTCGTCTACAAAATTTGTACCAAAGTTAATATAAGCTTTAACTCTTTCTCTCCGAACTGACGATACCAACGTTGATTTCACCAGAATGTGGTAAATAATTACGGAGAGAAAGAGTTAACAACGTGAAGAAGAATGAGACATACATTAACACTGTGTAGAATCGAGAAGAATGATTATTCAATGCGTGTCATAGTAATTATAAGAAATAAAAACACTAAAGAATTGTTTAACTTACACCCTCATTCATTCCATACGGCACCCACCAAAAAGGTGTATTCTATCACACCAATATAAAAAACGATATATAAAAAATTACGGGAGGAGAAGGAAAGACAATCGGAGTATAATGATTATATAATTATCGGGATTATCTCCCGCATTTCCACCCTCATTATATCTCCATTGTCAAATAATGTTTTCAATTTTCTTTATTTTCATTGAAAAATATTTTCCTGAATAGGCTTTGGGTAAAGACCACTTCCTTCAAGATCAATTCAGTAAGGAAACTTTATGCAAATTTGAGAAACTTGTTCTATGTCACAACTGGGAGATTCGGTCATTTAATGAGGGAAATTACGTTCAAAATGGATACACCAAATATTAAACTCAAAGACAGATTTTTTGAACTACGTGAGGTAGAATCCAGAGAGGGTACCAGCAGCTATGTGGTTGCTTATTGTTACAACCCGATGTGATGTCAACTCTGAGGTTTTCTACTCCCCCCCCCCCCCCCCCCCCACGCTCTGAGCGCCTCTCTCAGACAACGTTTGAGCCCACTTAACGCCTCTCTTCTTGTGACGTGTCATTTGTTGGCATTGAAGTTATCAGGTAAATATACAGACGCCACGGGTGGATGACCTTTCATTTTCTTACCTACATTTTTTTTGGGCCTGGAAAAAAACAAAAGCCGGGGGGGGGGGGGGGTTTGACGTGAATGTGAAGTGGGTGTGAATGCGAAGGCGTTGCCCTGCGGACGCGTAAAAACAATGCAGAGTGATACTTGGAGTGAGATACATAGGGCGAGAGATGGGGGGGGGTAATATGAAATGGCGTAAAGGGATGTTACCCTAACATCAAGTTAAATGTCTTTGAGATGGGTCACCTTGATCCAACATTGATAAACATATCGACCAGTGTTGTTAAGATTTTTATTCTTCTCTACGTAGACATGTCCATTTATTTTCGAAATGACCTGCAACCCTTGTATGAACCATGTGACCTGGAAAAGGATTTCACACTTGACCAGGATGAAGAATCGGCTCTTCGACGACCTCTCTGTCTGGAGTCCCCCCCCTGCAACTAGATGATCATTTCATCACATCCGTTTGGTCATGAAATACGGTCCCTTAAGCCAACGCAAGGCCGCAGCCGAGTCACCGAAGTTAGGGGTATCCATATACTTATAATTCTTCTCTCCTTAAGTGTCTCTAAATTTAGTAACTTTACCATTGTTGTTACTCAAATCAAAGATGAATATTCGTTTGTTATAAATCTTACGGTTCTATTTAGCGTCTGCTCTGGTTTCTTTTTTGTTTTGCTGAGCTGAAAGGGGTCTCAAACAGAGGACTCATATTCTATTATTGGCCTTACCAAGGTGTGAATTATTTAAAGTAATCAGTGTTAGTTCCTTATTCAGTTATATTGTTTCAGTTAAAATCTTATGAGTAACCGTAGACAGAAATAAATATAGACTGGCCAATAAGACTATTTTATGAAATGAAAATTTGTGAATTGTAGTTGTGTGTACTTTATTTATGTCTATGAGTTTTGTTTAATCTCTAAGACTGAAGATCATGCAATTTTTAAATTTTTCATAATTCGGAAATCCGAATACATTAGATATACATGTTTTCAAGTTACATAAAGTTTCTTCCTTTTTCCAGTCTTAATTTATTTATGTCTATGTGTGTAACGCAGTGAATATTTTTTAAAAGCTGTATCATCTCACAATATCTAGTAAAACGTTTGAACACGTCACTTCCGCCAAGCCTCGTATCAAGTTGAAACTTTGCACACTTAGTCATCAACAGAAACAATACATAAATCAATGGGCCTCATTCACCAAACGTAAACAAACAACATTTTCTCTATATCTATACTATTAAGTTGAATGTTTAGCGTATGTATGTTTGTATGTATGTATCGAATAGAAATCAAAACCGCGTGACCAATTTTCATTAAACTTGGCAGAAATGTTCCTTGGGTACCAACTTAGGCCGTAGTGTATGTATTGTAGCCCTAAAACAAAAGTAAGACCCTTAAAAAAAATAAAGTTGACCAAGTCTATTACAACTATACTATTTTATGGATCTAGGCTTTGTTTAAAATGTTGACATGAGAAAAAGATCGAAAGGATTTAGATCTAGATCTAATTTTAAGAAATACACTTTGCACTTATAGATTTTTACTTTGACGCATGAAAATACAAAATATAGTCTAATGACTTTATTATTTAACAAAATTAAGCTTCAAATTTGTGTTTCAAAAGGCTTTTTACATAAGTTCGTTCTTTATATCAGCAAGCGTAGATATCCTTACGCACATTCATTCATTAGACTTTTCACGAAATGTTACACATCGCTCTATTCCTCGCTGTGCAGCGAACGTGAAATGAGGTCACGTCCCTAGGTCTAAAACTCTAAGATGATAGAACTTCTCTTCGCAACGATAGTTTTATACTTTAGCACATGAACACACTTATAATAGTCCATTCATTTCATATTTTAATCAAATTAACATGGAAAATTGTTTTTCGAAAGCATTTTTCATGCGTTCGTTCGCGAAGCCGTGTTTAGATATATTCTAATAGTTTCATTCATAGCGTACATCTAATTAAAAAGGTCACGCATGCGCACAATGAACTCTATCCAAGCCAATATTTAACTCTAGATTACTGTACAGTTTAGATTTACATCTAGATCTATATTTAATAGGGACCTGCGAATCAGGAAATTTTTTTCGAATCGAATATCGAATCGAATATCAGAAAATATTCGAATTTCGAATCGAATTCGAATCGAATATTCTTGAAAAAACTTGACAACCAACAAGTGTAATATAAAACTTGAACTTCAATATTTTTATTATATTATGTTTATTTATACTGAAACACATTAAAATGTTAGCAATAATTAAATTGCAAAGCAGGCGTTTTAAAAAAAAGTTCCCCCTTTCAGACCTTGTGGTCTATAGGGCAGATGATGTAAAGGTCATCTGATTCTGTGGCCTACGGTTAACGAGGGTGTCATGTGGCCAGCACAACGACCAACCGCCTTTACTTTTCCCCAACTAATGTCAGGTACCCGTTAGAGCTGGGTAGACTCAAGGGCGCCCGAAAATCCCAAAATAAAAATCTCAGTCTTCACCAGGATTCGAACCCGGGACCTCCAGTACGGAAGCCAAACGCTTTACCTCTCAACCACCGCGCCCTCGCGTTTTAAAAAAGTAGATCTTTATTTATTTTGGCCCAAATCAAAGTTTCAGCATTATTTTCCGAGAGATTGTGACGATGGTCAGTAATAATTTGTCCTCCTACTGAATTAACTCTTTCTTATGAACAATTTGTTGCCTGAATTAAAAGTAAATTCCTAGCTGCTCTGGCCAAAAGTGGAAAAATATTAATACTTTTAAAATGTTACGATTTACAACTGCTTGCTTCGAATACAAACTGACTTCATCCTTAATTTGCTCAGAAATGGTGGAAAGTTTGTTGATTCTGGTATCTCCTTGAGCATCATGCACTTTCTTGAACATTGAATCCATAAGGCTTCCCCTATTCCTGTCTTGAACAAGACTTTCACGTGGCAATTCATCAGAATTTTTGCCAATTTTGCTTCCGTCAGAGTTAGCCAATATTGTCTCTACAAATAAGACAGCTTTTTTAGTTTCAGCTTCTGAAAATAAGTAGTGTTTAAATCTTGGATCAATGAATGTGGCTGCCAGGAGATGATCCATTGTCAAATCAAATCTTGCTCCAAGTTGTTTCAATAGCTCATCTCGAAATTGTTGGAGACCTGTTGGTGATTTGGACACTAACTCTTCCTTCAATGTAAAAATGCAAGGATAGATCAAACTTATGCTGACATTGGAATCAGCACTCAAAACTGTTGTTGCTTCTGCTGTTGGTCTTAGAATTGGAAGAGTAGCTTTCAGAGTATCTTGTAAAGTTTGTGTTAATGGTTTTGGTGGATTTTTTGCACATTTCTTTTTTAACACCACATTCTACAAGTGCAAGAGAGACAGGAATAATGTTTTGGTCAATCCATTCCAGCAAATAATATGTACTATTGAATCTAGTAATAACATCTAAAGGAGGCTTTGATTCCTTCATTCCTTGATCAGTTTGATATTTGGACAGCATAGTTTGACCAACAGTTGATGAATGAAAAAAAGCCAGCAATCCTGTGAACATGACTGATTAGGTTCTGAATGATTTTTTGAGCATCTAAAGCAGCATTGATTGAAAGTTGCACACCAAAACCGAGCTTGAATTATCCACAAAAAAAGCATTACTTTTTTTGAAAATATTCGAACATTCGAAAATTTAAAATAATTTCGAATCGAATTCGAATATTCTTTTAATATTCGAAATTCGAATCGAATATCGAATATTCGCAGGTCCCTAATATTTAACTCAAGATCTACCTAATTCTTTAACACATGAACATACAAAATCAAGTCTATTTATTTCTAATTTTAATCAAATATAGATCTATGTAGGCCTACAAGCAAATGTTTTTATTTGAAAATATGGACTTAAGTCGATCAGCTATTTTAAAAGCTTTATTCATACTATTTTACATTTACGCATTCCTTAACTTATAACATTATTATTTCGTTTAATTGTTTACATAACACTCTCAGCTCTCAGTGATATACAGGTAAAGGCCCGCGGGTAAAATATGTCTAGTGTTCTATACAAATTACGCAATACGTAAGGGTGTCACGTGATCCGTATTTTTCACTATTTTATCAATATTTATGACGTGGCTAAATGTGCTCATTTACATTTGGTGAATGAGGTCCATTAGTAAATTAATTACTGTTTATTAAATATTTTGCTGTATGTTTAAGGAAATGACCTCTACATTATTGAAAGATAGAGCTGTAAGCTTTGGAGAGCGTGGTCAAGAGGCTAAATGCGCTTGAACTTGGCTTGGCTATGACTCGAGGTTCGACACCCGACTCGGGCAGAGTTGTGTTTACTGAGAGCCAAATGACAGCATGGAAACCTCAGATACCACTCCCCCCCCCCACTGGTCCACAAATGAGATTGTATCACATCGCTCTGAGCATGCTATAAGCATGCAAGTGGCGTTGTATAAAAGCCAAAATTTAATTTTTAATTTTAATTTAAGTGTGGAGTTCTTCCAAGACAATGACGCGACTGGTAGAAAAACAAAAACTAGGATTGGAAGTGTAACGAAAGTAGACGTAGAATACTCTTGGCAGCAGATGTGTCATGGAGTGTGTGTGTGTGTGTGTTTCTATGGTGACGGTGGGAAGAGGTTAGCGATTGGTTGTTAATGATGCAACATAGGTGGCGTTGTCGTCATTTGGTCTTAGGGGAGACGACTACAGAACGTGAGACTGAAAGCTTGTGTTATTGTGGTGGCACATGACACTAGTTCCAGCTGGAATTACCTGCCCAGCCACATGAGGAGGGGCAAACCCCAGTGCAAAGCCCTCAGCCCTGGATGACATACATGGTCATCATTGTACCACTGTGGTCGAACTATATTCCTCTCTATATTTACTGAAACTTGTTACCCTGTTACCTGTTACCTATGCCCTAGTCTGGTGGACCGTTGGGGCACCAAGTAAGTCTTGTAGACCGCCTTTCTCCATTCCTCTCTATCCTTCGCCCTGTTTAAAACCTCTTTCAGTGGTAGGCCCGTCCATTCTTTTATGTTGTCTTCCCACCGCTTTCTCTGTCTGCCTCTTCTTCTTTTTCCTGGTACTGTTCCCTGGAGGTAGGTCTTTGTGAGTCCAGAAGGTCTTGTTATATGGCCATACATTTTAAGCTTGCGTTTTTTTCACAGTAGTTAGCAGGTCATCAATGGGTCCGATCGCTGCAGTAACCCTGTCTCTAATCTCTTGGTTTGTGATGCGGTCCTTAAATGTGATGCCTAGGATCCTTCTGTAGCATCTCAATTCCATTGCTAGGATCCTCCTCTCTAGCTCTGCAGTCAGCGTCCAAGACTCACAATCTCACTAGGTCGGCTAGTTTGTCTTTCTACTGAAACTTAGAAACCATTTAAAAACAGAAATCTACATACTCAGTAATACATTTCTCATATTTACACTGAACTCAGAGGTGGCCTTATGCGCAGGGCCGTGGGCGAAATTCATATCAGTGCCACTAATATTTGTAGGATAGGCTGATGGAAACAAAAAGACAAAGTCTCTTTATCGCTCCCCTCCAAGTCTTGGGGCCCGCTTAGTCCGGGGCATGGGGAGTTGCCCGACTCACAACTCCCCCAAGGCCGCCTCTGCAGAAAATTTAGTATTTACTTTACCGCAAGCTGGGAGAAATTCGTGTAAGACCTCTTTCTTTTCTAAAACCATTAAAGCATAAAACGGGTTCCCTAAATGATCCGTTAATAGGAATAATTTATCAGAGCTAATGTCATTTTGAACATGCAAGGCTAGATTGACACAGAGCTAGGGTAGAATGTATTTATCTTTATCTTCTCTATTGAACGCATGTAATTTATAAGATAAGATAAGCTAGAATAAGACAACAGACTTGTATAATGTTTTAACTAACATGCATTACATATAGTCTTGGATTACTAAAACTACAATATATAATGTACTATCCTCAATGGTAAAACAAAAACGACAAATGTGTCGACTCTCTACTCTACTCGACTCACGCAAAGCGCACACGACTCTTGGATTACTCAGGTGTTTCGCACGTCGAACTTGCCCCGGAGGTTCTGTTGAGGGGGGGAAGGGGGGAGGTGAGGTGTCTGGGGGGGGGGGGAGCATGGGAGGGTGTGTGTACTGTTAACGCTAAACACAAGGGGATCAGGTAACGTTGTTGGTAGCAACTACAAGACTGTAGGTCCCTGACATACTGGCGGAACGTAGAGATACAGAGAGATAACGGTTGGACCTAACAGGGCGTTGCATTGAATGTTTCTGACCAATTACTAGGGACAGTTTGAGAACCTAGTGGGATTGGTACGTACTTAATAGGCGTCCGAGGCTCTAAGATGAATAAAGCTTCATTGTGTTAAGTAGCATTTAGATGAACAAAGTATTTAGATTATAGAGTTAGAGCTAGAGCTTTTTCTCTACGAGGTCATAGACCAAGAGTTAAAGAGATTGCTAGAGGTATTTCTCTTCGAGGTCATAGACCAAGAGTTAAAGAGATTGCTAGAGGTATTTCTCTTCGAGGTCATAGACCAAGAGTTAAAGAGGTTGCTAGAGCTATTTCCCTACGAGATCATAGACCAAGAGTTAAAGAGAATGCTGGAGTTTTTTCTCTACGAGTCCACAGACCAAGAGTTAAAGAGATTGCTAGAGTGATTTTTCTTCGAGGTCATAGACCAAGAGTTAAAGAGGTTGCTAGAGTTATTGCTCTTCGAGATCATAGACCAAGAGTAAAAGAGATTGCTAGAGTTATTTCTCTTCGAGGTCATAGACCAAGAGTTAAAGAGGTTGCTAGAGTTATTTTTCTTCGAGGTCATAGACCAAGAGTTAAAGAGGTTGCTAGAGTTATTTCTCTTCGAGGTCATAGACCAAGAGTTAAAGAGATTGCTAGAGGTATTTCCTTACGAGATCGTAGACCAAGAGTTAAAGAGATTGCTTGTGCTATTTCTTTCGATAGTTTCTAATGTTTTATAAATATTGATCGTTTTCAGACGATTCTTCAGAAATACAAAGTATTGCGTCCTACGGGGGCGGGAATAGCAGAGGGCTGGGTTTGAACTCGGGGTTATCGTGAGGTCGGTCCAACGCTCATACTACACGACCAGGCAGGCAACTACTATAACCTCACATTTTCTTGGACTAAATGCCCTTTTCAGACTTAGCAAGCTAAATGCCCTTTTCAGACTTAGCAATCTAAATGCCCTTTTCAGACTTAGCAATCTAAATGCCCTTTTCAGACTTAGCAAGCTAAATGCCCTTTTCAGACTTAGCAAGCTAAATACCCTTTTCAGACTTTGCAATCTAAATGCCCTTTTCAGACTTCGCAGGGATGTAAAGGTCATCAGTTTCTGTGAACCACGGTTAACGAGAATGTCGTGTGGCCAACACAACGACCAACAGGCTTTTGCTCTTCCTCAGGTAATGTCATCAGAGTTGAGTGGAATCAGGGTCGACCTAAAAGTCCCAAAATTGATGATCCTAGTTTTCACTCGGTTTGGAAACAAGCGCTCTGCCTCTCGGCCACTATGCCTCACCATAAGAGGAACAATAAATACAGTGTTTACATTAGTTTATTGTCTAAGCAAGTATAAAAAAACAAGAAGAAGAAAATCTTATCTAAGGGGGATAACCGTTAAATAGTTATATAAGAATAAAGTTAGCAGTGACTAGCTCCCTTTCCATTATATAGCACAAATTTATTGAGTAATTATGTTACAGCATTCAATTATTTTTTTTTTAAGTAATAAATTATAAATTATCGTTTCGTATTCGTTTTCCGTATTTTACCACTAAACCACTGAACTTTTGATTTCAATTATTTCGAGAAATGTTAAATACTGAAAGAAAAAAAAAGTATATCTCTACACAAGTATTGTATTCACTGTCTTGTATATTTTTAAGAACATATTTTTACTACGTTTCCAAGAAGCAATGTCAATGTGGGCCCTTCCAGTTCATGGTCCCGGCCGAGGAGCCCCTTTCGTAAACCCCTAATATGTTACGCCACTGGATACGCCTCCGAAACGGACGTGAAGTAACAGTCTATCACTACGAAGCCAGGCGCGCATCTTTTTGGTAAGAGACGCAAGAAACGGAAAGAGACAAGGGATGAAACTCTGGAGTAGGAAATGATTTTTTTCTTTTCGTTCTAACCTGAGTGATGGAACCTTTAGTTTGCCTATCCCGGCACCTGATTGGTGGAAAGGTGGGGGGGGGGGGGGGATATGTTGGTCGGGATGGAGGCTGGCAGGATTGGACGGAAGAGTATGAATGGAAGGCACGAAGCATGAATGAGCAGTTGGGGGGCGATGAATGAAGCTATGAAAGTATTGGGATCAATAAAATGAGGAACTATTTAAAAGGTTAAGATCAACAACGATTTCACAAGATGGCGTTAGCGGAAATCAAAGGGAAGTTATGCTCGGGGAGTCGAGGAAGCCACGAGAGAGGTGATTTGGTGGAACGCTGAGAGAGTGAAGAGTCTCACTCTAAGAACTCACAACAACACCTCACATTCAGGGGCGTAAATAGGAATATTCCATCGTTTGGGGACCTGGGGGGGCTTGACCTCTTTGAGGCCCCTGCATGTTGTGTAATAGTTACTTTTCAATGTAAAAAACACTCATTTGGAGGCCCCCCCTCAAGTGGAGGCCAAGGGGGGATTTTCGAATTCTCCCCCCTCCACCCCCCACCCTAGCAACGCCACTGCTCACATTCTGCGATTATCTTATAAGTTACGGACGTTGATTCAACAGAGAACGTACAAACGTCCTATGCCTTTCGCGAAGAAGGAGCATTTGTACAAATTTGTCCAAACGTTTGGATTCTATCGAGACGTATGGTTATAGTAGGTCTCAATACTGACCTGCGACGTCACAACCTGTGTAGACCAATAGCTCGTTAACACGTCACTGGTCGTGACGTCAGAAACAGTTACCATGTTAAAGGTATTAAAATAATGGGAGATTGCTATTTAGGACATTAAAGTGTTAAGGGTTGCCTTTTGATACTGTTCGTCTTCAAAAATAGTGTACGTATAGGAAAATTCAATACCGAGGAAATTTTAATTTCTCGGAACGTATCCCCCTCAATTTATATTTCTTTATTAATTTTCGTTTTAAAAAAATCAAATTTCCAAACGCTGCTTTTATGTTACAACACTATGATTGACCTATGACTCTTTCATGTAGTATCAACTAGCAATATTATAATTATAAACTTGATTACTACGCATTTTCCTATTCAAATCCAATTGAATGCCGTTTTTTTTTACGTAATTTAACTGGTCATTTCCGGATACTTCTACATTGTATCATATAGAGACCGGGAAGGCTTCCAAAATAAGGAGTGACAAGTCCTTGTTAATAAAGAACTGATCTGGATTGTGAATCTAAATCTGACAAGGAAATATACGATCGCCGTGCCCCCTTCAGGCGTGGAGCCTGGGGCGATAGCTTCACTTGCCACCTCCTACAGCCGCTACTGAATGTATTAACAGTCACAAACTGAATTTTTGTATTACTGGCATCTTAATGTATTTTTTTTAACGTTATCTACTTTTATATGCACTTAACCTACACCTAATGAAATACGCACTTTTTTAATGTTACTTTCAACACATGATAAGTCATTTATTGTCGCAAATCCATTACGCCGGAATAAAAAATAAAAATAAATCCCCAAATTCAAAGCAAAGATTATGTTCGAGAAAGATCTCTTATTTAGTGACTTTTGTCTAAAAATGTAAGGGATATGCTTCCCTAATGATAAATTAGTTCGAATCGATTAACTAATTGATTATTTTCTTTCATATGATTATTTCATTATGATTAGTGTGTAATTACATATAATGGTATTTAAATTTCTTTTAAGTGTTATATTTTCATAAAAATGTTTTCCGCATTGCAGTGATGATTCAATCTACGGACCATTTTAATTTCTAATACTAGTGTCGAGGCCCGCGGGCCACATGATTGAAAAAATACACAAACCTTATGAAACTGACCTGGGGTTATTTCATTTGAAACCCGCGAATTATTGAGATATTTGAATCCCTCCTTTACACTTAAAAATGGCGTAAGTTGTGTTTATATTTTATTATTTTTGTGTTTTGTGCCCACCTACGTTTTTATCCATTCTCAAGCAGTTTCACGTTGGACAGAGAGGCCAGATCAGACACAATGGTGCTCTTTCTGATCACTTCCCAATAGAAAATGGCGTGAAGCAGGGCTGTGTACTTGCCCCTACTCTATTCGCTATCTTTGGCGTAATGCTGGGTCAAATGAGGCAGCGATTGCATGAAGGCATCTACATCTGGTTTCGTTGTGACGGCAGCGTGTTTAATCTCCGACGTCTACTATCCCACACAAAAACAAAGGAGATGGTCATAACGGAGCTTCTCTATGCCGATGATTGCGCCCTGCTAGCTCACAATGAAAATGACCTCCAGAACGCGGTAAACGAATTTGCCTACGCTGCCGCCTCTTTCGGTCTATCTATAAACCTCGGGAAAACAGAAGACATGTTCCAGAAGTCACCCAATGAAACATACTCAGCACCAAGGATCACAGTAAACGGACAGCCCCTTAATGTGGTAGATCACTTCACATATCTTGGTAGCATAGTGTCAAATGACGCCTCACTCTCAAAGGAAGTTGATAACCGTCTGGCCAGGGCCAGTAACGCTTTTGGACGCCTTCAGGCGAGAGTTTGGAAGAACAAATCGCTTCGCCTACCTACAAAAATAAATGTCTACCAGGCGGTGGTTCTCTCAACCCTTCTATATGGCTCTGAGACATGGACACTATATAGAAAACAGCTAAGACTCCTTGAGCGCTTTCACCAAAGATGCTTGCGCTCCATCATGGACATACGATGGCAAGACCGCACTACAAACAGCGATGTCCTTGCGAACGCCGGTATGGACAGTATAGAGGGACTTCTTATGATCCGACAGCTACGCTGGGCAGGGCACGTATCCCGTATGGGAGACGAACGTATGCCAAAGGCAGTCTTTTTTGGTGAGCTAAAAGGTGGTCGACGTAACAGAGGCGCTCCACGGAAACGCTTCAAAGACCAGCTTAGGCGTCAACTTTCCTTGGCTGACATAGAAGAGAGCACCTGGCTGCATGCGGCGTCGGACCGAGACAGCTGGAGGTCACTCACGAAGGCCGCGGGATACACATTTGAGACCAAAAGAAAATCTGCCGCCAAGGACAAACGCAGACGACGAAAAGAAAATCTAAACCGACCACCTACGGACAATGGTTTTGCTTGCCCTGGATGTGGCAAAATATGTAGGTCACAGCTGAGACTGCACAGCCACGGGAAACACTGTATTCCTCACTTATCTTCGGATTCGAAGACAAGCCTATTTGTGTTTTTAAAAACCTCCACACTTCCTTTATAAAAAACATGTTGGCTAGCAATGGTATCATAGTCTACAAAAATAGTAAAGATTCGTTCACTTTTCCTAGTAGATTCTATAGTCCTATTTCATGAAAGCACAAATGTTGAATGAATCAGTAGATAAGTAAGTTCCCCTTTCCGACTTTGTGATCTATAGGGCAGATGATGTAAAGGTCATCTGATTCTGTGGCCCACTGTTAACGAGGGTGTCATGTGGCCAGCATAACGACCAACCGCCTTTACTTTTCCCCAACTAATGTCAGGTACCCATTAGAGCTGGGTGGACTCAAGGGCGCCCGAAAATCCCGAAATAAAAATCCCAGTCCTCACCAGGATTCGAACCCGGGACCTTCAGTACGGAAGCCAAGCGCTTTACCGCTCAGCCACCGCGCCCCACCAGTAGCTATCCATTACAAAATAATTATCATCCCTAACGTAGGTAAAGATATATTTTGAAACTTTTTTTTTTTTTTGGGGGGGGGGGGGGGCGTGGGGGGAAGTGGTGAGGAGGGGGGATTTTTTTATATTTTGTGCCGACGTTTCGAGAGCTGGATAAAAGCGCGACGAAGGCCGGATTGGCCCACTGGCCGTATTTCGGGCATCACTGCCGTATCGGAAATATTATTACTGTTATTCTGTTTTGCATTATTAATCATCTGTATTTTTAAATGCAGCGTTTCTCAAACTGTGGGTCCTTTAACCGCAGAAAATGTGACACTAAAATGTTAAGACGTTTGTTTTGTGGTGAGATAGATTTTGCATACGTAACATTACTATGAGATATTTATCTCATCTCAAGCTAAATCTATAAATCTTGTCATACGTTATATTGAGTTCACATAAGAAGTTTGTTCAAGTTATTTTAAAGTTAAGTTCTTCAAAATATAAAACGCCTACATTAGTTCAGTTGTACTAGTTGTTAGGGAAGGCGCGGTGGCTGAGCGGTAAAGCGCTTGGCTTCTGAACCGAGGGTCTAGGGTTCGAATCCTGGTGAAGACTGGGATTTTTATTTCGGGATCCTTGGGCGCCTCTGAGTCCACTCAACTCTGGTACCTGACATAACTTGGGGAAAAGTAAAGGCGGTTGGTCGTTGTGCTGGCCACATGACACCCTCGTTAACCGTAGGCCACAGAATCAGATGATCTTTACATCATCTGCCCTATAGACCACAAGGTCTGAAAGGGGAACTTTTTTACTTTACTACTTGTCCTCAAAATCATTCTGTAAAGTTTGATTATGAAACGCATAAATACAATTAACTCTGTATCTTTTAAAGAAATATAGTAGGCCCTATGTTGCTTTTTAATCTTTAAAAGTGTGGGCCCTAAAAAAGAGGAAGCCTAATAGTAGCACTACCTTTACGGATAAATGCTATTTCATTATTTCGGAATAATGTCTCAGATTAAATTACCATTACACTGTAGAGTCTGTAAAACATTTTTTTACACGACGCTCAGGGGGAACCTTTTACAAGAGAGTATTATTTATTATAAAACCTTTAACAATTTAATACGTTATTTAGTATCATTCATGAGGTCCTTTAGGTGGCCCTACCGGCCCATTTTGGTACCTGCCCACCGGGCATTTGCCCGAATGCCCATATAGCCAGTCCGCCCCTGATTGTACCAATTGTAGCTATTCAACTCATTTCTCTTCTCTCTTTCTGTTTGTATAGTAGAACTAAATCAATACAGCCATACAGTCAGTCGTGTTGCAATATAGTCTAACCTTACATAGTGATGCAATATAGTCAAATCTTACATCGTTATGTAATATAGCCAAACCTTATATCGTGATGCAATATAGCCAAACCTTATATCGTGATGCAATATAGTCAAACCTTTCATCGTGATGCATTATAGTCAAAGTCAAACCTTTCACCGTGATGCAATATAGCCAAACCTTACATCGTGATGCAATTAGGTCAAACCTTTCATCGTGATGCAATAAGGTCAAACCTTTCATCGTGATGCAATACAGTAAAACCTTACATCGTTTTTTGGATACATTTAAACCTTACATCGTGTTGCAATATAGTCAAACCTTAAAATCGTGTTGGAATGAGTCAATACTGTCAAACCTTACACCATGTGTTAAAAACTCAATAAATTAAAACCTACGTTTATTAAACTTACCTAGCTCGCAGTTGGCACCGATGTAACCATGACGACACTCGCAGACGTTTGGAGCAATACACTTCCCGCCATTTCTGCAATCACCTCGACAGTGAGCTAACGAAGAGAAAAAAAAACATTCAATGGTTATTATCTTTAAACAAATAAAGGGAAAAAAAAGTGCCACATTCAGACTTCTAATTTAATGGGGAGAGGGTGGGCGGAAGTTTACTCATTTTAATTTGAACACGGGCCCACCAGATTGTGCTACGTCATTGACGAAAGTCCAGAACATCTCACTTGAGACCAATCGTCATAGAAAGCCTGAACACTGAACTGCAACGTCACAACCTGTGGGCAGGTCTATAGGACGTGGCAACAAGATAATAATAACAATAATTTACGAAACACTGAGTTGGAAAAACAACGAAAGTAGAGGAAACTAGGCTTGGAGATTAAACTTTTATGGAACTTATCTAAAATAGCAATATACCCCATTGTCATATCAACCGAGGGGATAATAACAACTGACCTCACAGATACCTTCAATGCTCTTTCAGGGGGCGGTACTGCTGCAGACCTGCCACATCACCAGAAAATTCCTCAGTGGAAACTGATAAAGGGAATACGATGAATTTTGTCTCCCTTTAACGAAACTCGACCCTGGCTGTGCCAGAGAATGAACAATCGTTCTTTTCTAACATATTAATAATCTTTATTGTCCGTAAGGAAATTTGTCTTACAATTTATACAAAACAAAACATTATTTTAAAAAATAATTTGTCTCCACAGCCCACAGATTGTAGCGTTCTTTAACCGTTTCATAATAGACTGCAATAGATGTGGTATCGGTTGAGAATAGCCAAGCACGTATATTTAGAGTCTCGGTGCCGTAAGACAATACTAGGAAACGAGTCAGTGCAATGGAGCTAGTGGGTTGTCTAAATAAACAAGACCCAAGAAGAAAGGGGAGGGGTAGGTGGGCGTCTGGGGATCAAACCTTTCAGTCATGTCTTTGATCTCGCTTGCGCGCCCTAGTGGTCCCCCCCCCCCCCCGAGGAGGGAGTTTGGGGCGCTGTAGGGACTGGGAGAAATATGGGCTGAAGTTGGTCAGTTTATGTTGCATGGGCTTAAGAGAAGATTGCGTGAGCATGTCGGTGCTGCGTTGTGTGGTGTTGAATGGATCTCAAAGGAGTGTCCTAGCGTGACCTCCGTGTCGAAAGTGCCGGTCCTAGTGGCCCGAGAGGCATGGTAGCAGTGGATATTGTAGAAATAGTGAGTGAAATTATTATTATTATGTTAGAAAAGAACGAGTATTCATTCTCTGGCGCAGCCAGGGTCGAGTTTCGTTAAAGGGAGACAAAATTCATCATAGACCCTTTATCAGTTTCCACTGAGAAATTTTTTGATGATGTGGCAGATCTGCAGCAGTACCGCCCTCTGACAGGCAACGAGAATGTTCCTAGGAATGCCAAGGGCCTTGAAGGTATCTGTGAGGTCAGTTGTTATTATCGCCTCGTTTGATATGACAATGGTCTATATTTTATTTTAGATAACTTCCATAAACGCTTAATCTCCAAGCCTAGGTTCCCATACTTATCATTATTATTTGTTTTTTAAAGCGCAACTTTCATGCCTTTAGCATGCTCAGGGCACTATTGCCCAGCGAATCAGTTAAGGGAGAAGCATTTCCGTGCAGCCTATAGGCGTTCACAGCTCTGCTCGAGTCGGGTGGCAAATCTCGAGCTCCCTTGCTAGGTAACCAAGGAAAGTTTAGGTGTACTTAGCTGTAACGAGTTTAGTATGAACTTTTCGATAGTTCTAGATACAGGGTCAAGTCAGTGCGCTGTCCAGCGTAAACAAGCTAATTTTAAATAGCCAATCAGGGAAAGAGGTTAAGGGAAAAAATTATACACGTCAGCTTCCAGAAGGTAAAGGTTACTAAAATAAGTATCAGAGAAGGTTCTATGCTTCTGGAAGATACGATTTGAAAAAGTATAAATTAAGGGAAAAGGAGTTAGTCAGGGTCCTCGCATAGTAGTAGTTTTATGTAGCGATGGTCATTAGTTTAATCTTCTCTTAGTTAAGAAATGATAGTAGAAGTTTATTAAGTGAAATAATATTTGATAGTGATGTGGATAGAATTGTTTGTATAAGTAAAGTTTTATTTATATTCTACATAGAGATCGAGGAACTGATTCAAAAACGTTGAAGTATTATTAAAGTTGTTGTTGTAGAAAATATAGAGGAGTTTCTTCCTTCATTGAATTTTAGTTATCAAGTCAATAATAATTACAATCCTCGTCACGTGACGATATACAGAACATCACATTAATGACAAACAAATCTTCACATTACCCTCTCGACCACACATCCGACATATTAGTATGGGAACTTAGTTGGTGGGAAGCGTGGTCGAGAGGCTAAGTGCGGCTTGAGCTTGGCTTGCTGGGCTACCTAGAAGGGGGCTCGAGGTTCGACACCCGACTCGGGCTGAGTTGTGTTTACTGAGCGCCCAAAGGCAGCACGGGAAACCAACTCCTAGATACCCCCTCCTCCCCCCCCCCCCCACTGGTCCACAAACGAGATTGGACCAAAGCGCTCTGAGCATGCTATAAGCAAGAAAGTAGCGCTATATAAAAGCTATAATAATAATAATAATAATAATAATAGTTGGTCAGGCGGTCAATTCTCCGTTGTCTAATACAGTTGTTATTATCCCCTCGTTTGATATGACAATGGTCTAATGGTCTCTCTCTTGTTATAAAATTCTCACATTTGATCTCATTCTATCTCTAACGCACACTTTCCAAAATATTGTAAATGATTGAGAGCATAGTGTTCAACTTTTTCCACAGACAGACAGAGTGACTTGATATAAACTTTATAAAAACCTTGTTATTTATCGTTTCACTTCCATGTTTAAAAACTTCGGATAGACCTTTCTTCGCGTTGTCTGTCTTTTATTTTTAAAACGTTCGAAGAATGCCAGTAGGTCGACTCCCACATGATATTCTGTATGGCGATCTAATAGAAGGCAGAAGAGCCGCTGGTCGTCCACTCTTACGTTATACAGATGTATGCAAACGGGACATGAAGCTCTTTAAGATCGACACCAGCAACTGGGAAGAGGTGGCACAAGATAGATCCACTTGGAGAGAGAGCATAAAGAAGGGGTCTTTGATTACAGATGCCATACACAACAGAAGCAGAAAGAAGGGTGACATTGCAACGGCGCCTGGTGACTACATATGCCCAACCTGCGATCGCAGCTGTGTATCAAGGATCGGCCTCTTTAGTCACACAAGAGCTTGCAAGGGGAAAAGATCGTCTCTAGAGACGTAAAATGCCACAGATATTTTTAAAACAACTTTTAATGTGTGAAACGTTGTCTCCCTTGCACGAGCAGACGCCAAGTCGATGCCATCACGTGGCTCAACACCCGAGATTTTAGTACTTTAAAAGCCAGACAGGGATTCAGTACATGGCCTGTCCGATAAGGCCTGAGATGGCCAGTTGTTGCGGCCCGTCATTGTAGTATCGGTCCATTTCACTGGACACCCAACTCGAAAGAAGCAGTTAAATCTCAGAGATCTAATCTCCAGGACTTTGTAGAACACGATTCCACCTTCCATAACAGCCTCCACCTCCCCTCTCCTATTGAGCACCATTCGCCGACATTGTCCTTTTCCTGTTTCCGGTCTGCCTGGTCACGTGCAAGTCATTAAGGATTCAAGAGGTCAGTTTAGCCAATTGCTTGTTGGACGTGCGGTGTGTGTGTGTGGACGGCGAGGTCATTGAATCTTTCATCGAGCGTGTTCTGATGTTCTTGAGGGTGGCTTGAGAGAGAAAGAAAGAAGAGAAAGAGAGAGAAGAAAAGGAAAGAGGAAAAAAGAGGAAGGGGAAAAGCAGAGAGGGAGGGAGACAAGAGGAAGAGGGAAGAGATCAGAAAGTGGAAGGATGGAGCTAGAGGATAGACAGAAGGGGGAAGTAGAAAAGGGAGAGAGAGGAGAGGGAGAGGGAGTTAGAGGAGAGAGATAGAGGAGAGAAATATAGAAGGTAGGGAAGAGAGTTATAAAGAGAGGAGGAAGATAGAAAGGGAGAGACGAGGGAGAGAGAGGAACGAAAATGAGAGAGAAGTGATAGGGAGAGGAAAAAGAGGAATAGATACAGAAGTGAAGAGAGAGAGAGAGAAGGGATTTAAAAAAAAGGAGAGAAATAAAAGAAGAAATAGAATTAGAAGGAAATAGAAATAAGATTTAGAAGGAAAAAAGAGCAAGACGGTGAACTAAAAGGGAGGTAGACAAAATGGGCCACAGAAAGATATAGAGAAAAAGAGGAAGAGAGATAAAGTCTAGTGATACTGACCTCCACAATTATGTCCAGTATTCTCTACAGCAGCTGTTGTGAAAATTGCCATGTTTCTAGTAGGCCTACATTTTTTTTTCTACCAAAACCTTAAGTACAACTAGGGCACAGGGTTTTTGATGGGACATGGTTAAGTATGGTCGCACCTCCAATTTTTTTTGACTTACTATCTCAAGAAGTAACTAACTTTAACTAGACTTTTACCAGGGCTAACTCACTATCTCAAGAAGTAACTAGCTTTAACTAGACTTTTACCAGGGCTAACTCACTATCTCAAGAAGTAACTAGCTTTAACTAGACTTTTACCAGGGCTAACTCATTACCTCAAGAAGTAACAAACTTTAACTAGACTTATACCAGGGCTAACTCATTACCTCAAGAAGTAACAAACTTTAACTAGACTTTTACCAGGGCTGACTCATTATCTCAAGAAGTAACAAACTTTAGCTAGACTTTTACCAGGGCTAACTCACTATCTCTAGAAGTAACAAACGACACACAACTGTGACGAAAGTGTCCTTCCCCCCCCCCCCACCGGCCGGGCCTTCACCCCTCCCCCCCATGTGGTTATGAGATAACTTCTTACATGTATCACGGTTCACCTGAGTTCGAAGATGTTTGTTTAGTCTGAGATTTCTCCCAGACCTTCGGCAGACAATCCAGAATAGTTTTGTATGTTGTTAGTTACTTCTAGATCTTTTAGCGATGGCGGCGACCAGGGCCGGTCCTGGGCCACTGCAGCCTATGCGACCACAGTGGGCCCCGCACTTTCATAGGCCCCGCGCGAATTCTAGATGTAAATTATTAAAATAAACCATTTTTCTTTTTATTTATAATTAAAGGGTTTCTGGAATTCTCATGAAATACTGATTTAACTTATAAGAAAAAGTCATGAAAATCTCCTGAAATTATTAAAATCTTCTGAAAACTGATGCAAATCTCCATAAATATATCTCCATAAAACAGTCAAAATTGTCATTTCTGGGTATCATTCAATATGGAAAATGCCAATCCTACAAGTGATATTTTGCTAATCGATAAGGCAGATCTGAATGTTTATCTTTTTTTTTTTGTTGAAAAACAATTGTCTACTGTACATGGCTCTTAAAGCTAACTTGACAGTGATTTTGTACTTAGTAAAGTATGAACAAAATGCAAAGACTAATTTATTTTCTAACCCAAAATCTTAATTTTCACTTATCATCCTTATCACAACCCAGAATAGGCCCCGCGCAATCAGTTTCGCATAGGGCCCCGCAATCTATAGGACCGGCCCTGGCAGCGATCATGGACTGACTTGTATGTCTTACAGGCAACTGGATTTCTTAACAATGATCATATTTTGAAAATGTAAAACGGTCAAACTAATGACGCAATGTGAGCCCAATTACCTAGGAGTTTTGGTCTTCCGAACGATAAACATAAACTATCTAGGAAAATAGTTAGGGACGTTTTCGGAATACCCGCCCAGTGACCATGTTCCCGTGTGAAGCTTTCATTTATTTACCTTGAAGAGTTTGCAAGCTTATAAGAGGAATTGTAAAAAGAAAGAGTTATGCGAAATTTGAACTTGATCCGAGAATAGGAAGTTGTAGAGAAATTCAATAGAAGAAATATACAGCCACATGTCTCAATTGGTACCATTGATTTTCCCACTTTTTAACAAAGAAATTAAAATAATTAAGTACGAATACTTAATTTAATGATTGGTTAGTATGTTATGTTTTGTTCGGTACAATGAATAAATGTGTAAAGCTAAAATTTTATGCAAGAAATAAGAAACCAAATTTATTATTATTATAACTTTTATATAGCGCTACTTTCATGCTTATAGCATGCTCAGAGCGCTTTGGTCCAATCTCATTTGTGGACCCGTGGGGGTATCTAGGAGTTTGTTTTCCGTGCTGCCTTTAGGCGCTCAGTAAACACAACTCTGCCCGAGTTGGGTGTCGAACCTCGAGCCCCCTTTTAGGTAGCCAAGCTAAGCCAAGTTCAATTTCACTTAGCCTCTCAGCCACGCTTCCCACCAGACAATTTATACCAGACAGACAAACAGACAGTGTGCGTCAACATAAGCTTTGTAAAAAGAAAAAAAAAATTACCACAATGAGATCATCACGTGACTTTTTAAAAAAAGGTGCAGTCTATAAATATCAGCCACTGACCTATAAAACAAGCTAATGAACAGGCGATGTCAACAAAATGACTAGTCGCTGCTTGCGCTTTCTCTCTTTTTACCTGTTTATTTCTCCTTTTTTCTTTCCAATTACTGTCAATAATTTCTTCCCTCAAAGTAATTTCTTTCTTAATTTATAGCCAGAGAGTATCAAGAAACAAACATAAATAAATACAATTTCCTCCATTACTAAAAGACACTAGCGGTGAGATGGCACTGACCTATAAATAGTCTTCTCATAAGCCCATTAAAATTTTGTTGGATCCAGTGATGAGAGCGGAAGTAGATTAGTCGCCATTACATTACCCATTATCTGAAGTCCATAGACATAAATAAATATAGACTGGCCAATAATAGAGTTTTATGAAAAGAAAATTTGTGATTTGCAAATTAGTGCGCTTTACTATACAGCATGAGCAGTATAAAAGTTAAGTATTCATATCTATTTCAGCCATAACCTATATAAGTATTACAATAATTATTAGTGGTTTTTTTTTATCTCTTAGCAGTGTAGTTTTGTTTAATCTCCAAGACTGAAGATCTTGTAAATTGTCAGATTTCGGAAATCCGAATTCAATAGATATACATTTTTTTCAAGTTACATACAGTTACTTCCTGTTTCCAGTCTATATTTATTTATGTCTATGCTGAAGTCATTACGGGTATGTCATAAAAAAGCGAATGGTGTGTGTGTGGGGGGGTATACATAAGAATTATTTGTGCCAGTACTAATTTAAAAAAAAAATCAGAGGAAATCAATACCTAAAATCTGGTCGTAGAGAATTTTTAGCTAGGCCAATATATCGTAATATTGAATGACTAATTTATTTTTTTGTATCATATAAAATAGATAGAAATTAACAGTTCGTATGGTCATTCTTTCATTGATTCATATTTTGTTATTTACAATAAAATTGTTTGTTTTTTTTTAAGTTTCGACTTGATCCGAGAATGGGTTTTGTAGAAATAACGTGTACACACTTTTTACCAGACAGACAGACAGACAGAGTTAGTTGATGTAAGCTTTGTACAAGTCTTGGTGAATAAAAGAGTTGACATCTAGCCTCAAGTTCTTTGCCAGCTACAAGGAGATCATAGGGGGTGTATGCAAGGGTAGGGGGGAGTAATCTGAGGTGAGGAGATGAAGCATCTGATACACGCGCGTGAAAAAGAACTGTCAAACTCTCGATTTATTCTGGGTGTTATAGACATACTCTTATGTCTAAACATATCCACCATAATAGAAACTTGAAATGATACTATTTTATTTATTTATTTTTATATTTTTTTAATTTAGGAGAATTATTATACTCATATCGAAAGGAATTCAATTGTTATGAATTAATTGTTACGTTATTGAACTGTTCCCCTTTAATTACTTACATCTGGACGTGGCTATAACAATAAACTCCACTATCTATAATTTGCCTGCAGTGGCGTGCGTCTAAGTCTCTGACAACCAGTCCAGCTCCTGGTCTTCACGTGTGGCTCACATATTGGGTCCGGCGGAACCGCTTTCATTGACAGGAGAACGAGCCAAGTCAAGTAATTGGCGCCTAAACTAGTAGCCTTGGGCATGCCCTGGCTACCGACCAAGAGGAGGACAACTCTGAATTCAAACCATGTAGCTATTTCGGGACATGTAAAAGGCTTCGAAATTCGTCCGTGAGGAAAAATCAGGAGCCATTGGTATTTTTTGCAGCTTGTGCTGCACAGAAAGGATACACCCTGACAGACCCTGCGACGCCGGTGGATGCATTTTGATACATCAGCTATGGGGAGAGGGGGGGGACTGCAGTATGGGCAACATCGTTCCGAACATAGCTAATGCCCAGGCATTTGTATAATTTCTGCAGGATGATCCATAGCTGATTAGCAGACTGAAGGGGGCCATTAATCTTGTATGTAGGCCCATCGATGTCTCTAATCTACAAAACAACTAAGTTTCTTGATGACTAAATTAAGACTGCACATCAACTAGTGGTACACTGTTGTTTAAACAAAATAACCCTATAGACTTTAGACTATTTGTAATTCGCGCGCTATTATCATTGCAGACGTAAAAAAAAAAACAAAAAACGAACTTGTCCTTTCAACACTGAGTTGAATTCAGAAGACCGTGAAGCTTGCCACAGTCGTGGGTGTAGCTGGCCACCCAGAAAGTGGGGGCAGCATTAGTACAGCGTAAATCCATTCAGCGGCGTAGTGGGCAAAACGTACGCCTAGGGCAAGGACCCCCCCCTTTCCCGAATTTCAAAGAACATCACATAGAAATATAGGCTTATTAATGCAAAGTATTTAAAAATAATATGATACAAATAGCCCTAGAATGTATGACCTAACTAAAATATATGCAATTATTTTTTTTTCGTCTCTCTGCCTGTGGCGGCAACACTGAGTGTGGCACACATGGGTATCGTGCACACTCGCCCCTCCCCCCCCCCCATCTCGTTACGACAACTGCACCCATTGATCTCTTCAATAAGCCTTGAACAGTGTGCTGACACGTAGGAGTCGATGTCAACAACTGGGAGGTGGTGACGTTCTTTATATTGCCCTCCCCCCCCCCCCAGAAAGAACATCTAAAAAAATTAGAAAAAAAACTTGTTTCAAAACAAAGCTTATCTAAGAAAAGAACCTCAAAATCACTGTCATCTATCTCAATAGTGCAGGAATCTCTTTTTTTTTCTATATAAAATAAAGGAATAGATAATTACCGCTAATTGATTAAATAATTGATTTGTAATTTATTTGTATGTATTGATTAGTGTATTAATGTCGACCATGAATTGGTCAGTGAATGGAAAGAGGGAGAAGAAACTGGTACAAAAATTGTACCAGACAGACAGACAAACAGACAGAGAGAGTTAATATAAGCTTTGTAAAAAAAAAACATGAGTTATATAAGTGGATTCTGCAATCTTTTTAGGCCCTAACATATTTCTACCAATTGTGGGCCCTTTGTGGGACAAAATTTTTATTGAGAGTAATCTTAAAGACTTTAAGCAGTACTCACGTTGACAGCTCTGTCCGTCACTGACATATCCTTCCTTACACTGACACGTGTAACTGCCATTGACGTTGACACATTCGAAGTCGCCTTGGCACTTGTTAATCCCATTAACACAGGTGTCATAGTCTGAAAACATGATAGACAATGAACAATAAAGTTGGTATAACTTAATTTTAGCAAAGGACTTGAAATTGAAGCAACATAAATCACTCAGTATGAACCTCCTTAAGTAAAGGAGGTGCTGTGGCTGAGCGGCAAAACGCTTGGCTTCCCCTTTCAGACCTTGTGGTCTATAGGGCAGATGATGTAAAAGTGATGTAAAGGTCATCTGATTCTGTGGCCTACGGTTAACGAGGCTGTCATGTGGCCAGCACAACGACCAACCTCCTTTACTTTTCCCCAACTAATGTCAGGTACCCATTAGAGCTGGGTGGACTCAAGGGTGCACGAAAATCCCGAAATATAAATGCCAGTCTTTTACCAGGATTCGAACCCGGGACCTCCAGTACGGAAGCCAAGCGCTTTACCGCTCAGCCACCGCGTTCTTCTTTCTTACGTTCACTATTTGTCCGCTATTGTGGGCCTCAGGGCTAGACGCCTGGCTCGGGTGTGGGGCAGGAGGTCAACATGGAAGGGGAGAGAATAGGTACGTTAAAAAGGGAGAGAATCCTACCTACTCGGTTGTTCATACCTCGACACAACAGCTGTTGGAGTTATGTTTCTTTCTGGACTAGAAGTGAAAGTATATGTTTTCTTGGCGGGGGATTTGGAGTGTCATGGAGCAGGGGCGTGAATTGTGTGTGGATGAAAAGGGAAGCAGTGGCGTAAATGGGGGAGGGAATTCGATAATTCCCCCTGGGCCCTCACTTGAGTGCTTTTTACATTAAAAATTAAATATTACGCAAAATGCAGATCCCCCCTTTTTCCCAAACAGGTCAAGGTCAATCCCCTTGGGGCCCCAAACGATGGAAAATTGCTAGGTACGCCCCTGAATGGAATATCTTCTAACTGTCAAGTATTTTGAAATTATTATTTCACTTCATGGGGCGCCCTGCATGTTAAAATGGTAAACAAAAAAAATGTGTGGGCGTTTTTACGATTTAAAAGTAGTGTTAAGTAAACCTGGCATATAAAACGATGGGTCTCAAGGTTCTTCTGCATTCTGACACTGTCTGCAGCATTCGCAGACCAGAATCCTTGTAGCAATGTAGTGGATAATAAATTTAATTCGCCTAATGTACTTAGCAGTCTTATTAACTTTGCTGGTACGGTACGGTAATACTCCACTGGCACAAAGACTCAGAATAAATAGACTAATTAAAAAAAGCATTGTATATTACTCAAGCACAGCTACCATCTCTTGAAGAGCTTTTCCAAGAAAGATGCATTTCCAAATCACTCACGAATCTTAAAGACAACCTTCACCCATTAAACCACTGTTACATAAGATCTGAACGAAGTGGTCGTCTCCTTTCCATCAAGACTAAAACTGAAAGATTTAAAAACTCCTTTGTCCCACTTTCGATCACGAGATCAGCTGTCATCGAGAAGTACATAGAAGTCAAATTCATAAAGCGCTGGTTGTGAATGTGCATGTGTGTTTGTATGTGAATGTTGTTCGAATTTTTCATTAACATTGTTTTTGTATAGTAGTTACGCTGACGTTGTCAAGTTGTAATCAAACTGAATTTCCATTAGATTGGATCAATAAAATTATCTTATCTTATCTTATCTTTTAAGCCTGGATGCGAACCACAATTGTGCGCGTACCTCACTTGGAGAGCAAGAGTAACATTAAAGTAACGTTCGCCCAAAGATCCCGAAATTAAAAGTCACAGTCTCCTTCAGGATTCGACCCCTGGTTTTGAAGCCAAGCGCTTTTGCCGCTCAGCCACCGCGCCTCCTTTAGCTGACGACAATGAGGTTACACCTAGCGTCCTTGACATTGTATAATTTGTCAGGAAATTTTCGAGCACAGTGCGTACATTGAGTTGTGCGGCCTTGACCTATCAGAGGAAATCATTTCCGGGGGCATTTCTGCTTGATATGTTGCGGGAAAACCCAGATCTGCCTGTAAATGAATAGATCTAGATGTCACATGATCGTGTGTCTCCATCACGTGATCGTGTCTAGGTCTCATCACTCATGTATTCAGTTAGACCAGAACTCCAACGCACACCCCTTTTTTTTGTTTCTCACGCAGATGCCATCATGATATTGTCCTGGGCTAATGGAACTGTAAGCGTTTTTTTTTTTTGATCTTGGTTTCTTTGTTAACTTTCTAAATTAAAAAACAAAATGGAGAAAAAAAAAGAACATTGATAGACCCGATGTAATTTCATGTTAGAATGTTACCCTTATAAACCGATGGCCATTGAAATTGTTGAGCTCGTGGATTGCAAGTTTTTTGTGTGCGAGTTTCAGTTATTGGTATTGTGCCGTATGTCAAGTAAGCAACATAGACTTGTTAGAGTGAATGAAACACAACATAAAACAGGTTTCAGTCCCCTAGAATATTAATTAATCTATTATATATTTGTAAAATACCACTCACTCATTGATCAAGAGATCTCATAAACCGTAGTACAGATCCGCATGAATTTTCGTTAACAGGTTCATTTTACCTCATAGACGCTCACTGACAACGGATTTTGACAGGTTCTCAACCTTGGGCAGCTATTCGATAAAAAAAAACTCATTTTTTTTTTAAACCTTTGTATTTTATTTTTGGTATTTTCCCAAAGGGCAGCATCTACATATAAAACATTTTTTTAAATATCACGAATTCCGTATTTTTATCCCGTTTCTTTTCTTTTTCCCTAAGTCTAGTTTTTTTTTTTTAATAAGCCTTGCGTCATTTACACGTCCTTTTAGACGCGGTCTTAACAAAACTCATAGACATATATAAATATAGACTGGAAAAAGGAAGTAACTTTATGTAACTTGAAAACATGTATATCTATTGAATTCGGATTTCCGAATTATGAAAAATTTAAAAATTGCATGATCTTCAGGCTTAGAGATTAAACAAAAATCATAGACATAAAATAAAGTACACACAAACGCAATTCTCAAATTTTAGTTTCATAAAACTCTCTTATTGGCCAGTCTATAGTTATCTATGTCATAATAAGAACAAAACTATTTTTATACCATTAACAAGAAAGTCTGTTTCATATTTCAAGAGAGAGAGAGAGAGAGAGCAAATGTATGAGAAAGGAATTTTTTTTTTTTTTGTAACACTGTCAAAACAAAACAAGACAACAACGAAAAAAAAAGATTAAATCCTAATAAAATTAAAAGATAAATCTAGATATATAGTCTATGATCTAGACCTATTGTCATAGCGTTACGTTTAAAAGTGTTGAGATTAACGATTACAGCTAATAAGACCATATCAATGTTTCTTTTTATGTACAGTGGCGTAGCTAGGGTGGGGGAGGAGGGGGGAAATATTGAAAATCCCCCCGGGCCCCCACTTGAGGGGTCCCCCAAATGAGTGTTTTTTTTTACATTAAAAATTAAGTATTGCGCAAAATGTAGTGGCCCCCAAAGAGTTCAAGCCCCCCCCCCCCGGGCCGCCAAACGATGGGAAATTTCTAGCTACGCCTCTGTTAATGTACAGAACAAAGTACCTAAATCAATGAAGAAAAGGACACTGGAATGTGTAGGAAGGACTAAGTTGTTGTGTGTGTGTGGGGGGGGGGCGGACAGATAAAATTGCTACTAAAATTAAAGGGCCCAAAAATATGAGAGCCTATAAATGTTAGGGCGCATTATGAAGCGGGTTTTTTCAAATTTCACATTAATTATGTTGTGGAAATTATGTTGTAGTTGGATTGTGGACATTCTTGTTGATGTTGGATTGAGGACATTTTTGTTGATGTTGTATTGAAGACATTTATGTTGATGTTGTATTGTGGACATTCTTGTTGATGTTGGATTGTGGACATTTTTTTTGATGTTGGATTGAGGACATTTTTGTTGATTGATGTTGTATTGAAGACATTTATGTTGATGTTGTATTGTGGACATTCTTGTTAATGTTGGCTTGTGGAGATTTATATTGATGTTGGATTGTGGAGATTTTTGTTGATGTTGGATTGTGGGCATTTTGTCGATGTTAGATTGTAGACATTTTGTTGATGTGTAATATTGTATCGACACTTGTAGTTTCTTCTTGGTGGACAATTTTTGTTTGTAGTGGACATTTTGTTCGTTAGCGAACATTCGTTACTCATAAAATAAGTATTTACACCCCCCTCCAGTAATTTTACAAGATCGCCGCCTTTGTGCCTCAAAGCTTACTATTCGGGGCGGACATCAGCCCCCCCCCCCCTCTTAAATATCGAGCACTAAATCAATTCTCTCTCCCCCCTCTCCATTTCACGTTCAGTTCTGAATGTGTTGAATCAGCTGTCAAACATCAATCACGAGGTCAAAGGCGCCGGGCATCAATCATGAGGTCAGGGACGGCAGGCATCAATCAGGCGCGGTGGTGGCCTAACATTTATCAGGGTTCAGACCAGGCAGCGCTGCAGACGATAGATGTATATACACGAGTTTGACCAGGGCCAGCCCCTCCCGCTCCGGTGCCTGGTTCCCGTAGCACTTAAGAAATGACCTCAGCTCTAGGTTACCGCTGTCTTGGTAACTCCCCTGCTTGCGCCATGGAACAGGGTGCCCCTTTCTCTGTCTTGACCCCGAAATGTTTATTCCTAGGAGAAACAGTGTTGGCTAGTTTATGGTCAGTAGAAGAAAATAGACCAGCAGTGACCAGTGGCCATCTTGAGGTCTAGATTATGTTGATTGAATTTGGAAGCAGGGAGATCAAATCAGAGACTTTTGGAAGACTATTGATTGGACAAAGTACTGAATAATTTACACTGACTAGGTCACGTGACTAGCCTCCATAAACTTTCTTGTTATTGTATTCCTTTTAAAATTTTCTTCTTCTTTCTCTGCCGTTCTGTCTTTCTTTATTTCTCTCTCTCTCTCTCTCTCTCTCTCTCTCTCTCTCTCTCACACACACACACACACACTGCTCACTAACAATATCTCATTCACTATATTCAATACAATGTTTCTGTCTCTCAAACAAACATATCATCTCCTCTCTGTCGCTTCTTCACTCTCTCTCTTTTCCTCTCTTACTCGGTTTCTCTCTTTCTCTTTTTCTCTCTCTCTTTCTATCGACTTATCTTTCTCTTTCTCTGTCTCTCCCTTTCTCTCCCTGTTTCTTTATCTCTTAATCTTTCTTTCTCTCTCTCTCTCTCTCTGTCTTTCTCTCTTTCTTTATCTCGTTCTCTCTCTTTCTTTCCCTGTTTCTCTATCACTTTTTCTGTTTGTTTCTCTCTATCTCTCTTTTTCTCTTTCTCTCTGTCTCTATATTGCTGTCTCTCTATTCCACTCCCTTTGAAGTTAAATACAGAAACAAAACATTATTTTAGAATTCAACATTTTTTTTTCTTTTCCTTAACATCAATGTACATTTCTTAATCACAGATCAAATTATTGTAGATAAAATGTATTGTAAATATCTGCGTATCAAATGGTTTTAGCTGTACCTTCATAAAACAATCGGCCAATAGTAGGAAATGCGCATGCGTGTCCTCAGTAACCTCCCATAATTCCCTTCATTAGCTAGACTCTGTCAATTCACCACTTGGAATCAAGAAAGGCGGCTCATCATTCAGGACCGGTGTTTGTCTAAATCTACAAACACCTACCGAGTGGTCCAATTACCTGTCCAACATTTTCTTCCCCCTTTCTTCTTTTTTTTAACTCACTCCCTAATCCACCTATAATCCTGGCTCACCCAGAATTCCCCCACCCTACCACGCACACACACACACAAGTCACCGCTCCCCCCTCCTCCTCATAAACTCCCGGTGTGCCCAGGTCCCGCAACTCACTCATTAACAAAGTAACTTGATCCCCCCCAGTACTCTACAAATATTTACCTCCCTTTACGCGCTCGTAGTTAGAGACTCGTGCTGAAATCTAGCTAGCGTTTGTGACTTTTTTTTTTTGGTCACTTGAACAGGAGGTAGAAATAAGGTAGCAATAAGATGGCTTTAAAAAAAAAAGTTGAAGATATCAGGATAGAGGAATGGTTGGTAAGAATGTTCTAGATGCCAGTAAATAATCCCGTCATACACTTTATAGACACAACATTGGCGTTCGTGGGGAACTTTCCACACTAACAGCTAAAGATGGGTTAAAAATAATAATCCTGGAATCGAACATATCGATTCTATGATTCCGATTACTATAACAAATAAGATTGTGACATTAATGTCGATTAGATCGATTCCGCATAAAGAGTGAGAGTACTCGTTTTGGAGTAGCGAGATTTCGAAGAGTTACTAAGTTTTGTTTTCTGAAATTTTCCCTAACGAGCCCAATGCAAGCCTCGTTTTCAGATCGAGGTCAGAAAAAAAAATATTACGAAGTCATTAAAAAAAAACTAATTTTATGCAATTCTAAACATAGACTAACACACAATGTATTGTAGCTATGGCAACCATTGTACTTCCGGAAAATGACATTCTACAATAAAGTGTTTAAAGCAGTTACGATGGACTGAGCATCACGGCTAGACACTATGGCAGGTCAGGCCTAGCTGGATAGTCGTTAGATATTTATTTGATGAGCAGTCGTTAGTTAATGTTCATTGGCTTTGATTAATATCGATAGATTTTTGTCTGTCGAGTTACTCCAATACATTCTGATGTACATAAACGCTTTGTGTTTGATGTATGTGTGTTTAAAGGTGAAAAAGTAAAATTCCCCTTTCAGACCTTGCCTGGCTGGATCTGTGATGGCTCTAATGACTGCTGGGACAGCAGTGATGAGGCCAACTGTAAACCCAAAATATGTAAGTTCTGATTGTCTAGAGCAGGGGTGGGCAAATTACGGTAAGCGGGCCACATGCGGCCCGCCGAAGTGTTTTATGCGGCCCGCGAAAACCTAAATAAATTATTATAAATATCTATAGAAATTATTGAAACTTTTTTTGAAACTTATAATTCTCATCATTTGTAATGGAGAGGCTAAAGAAACATTGTGTCAGAACATCTTTCCAAAGAAAAAAAAAACGAAGATTCTATTTAATAGCAATACTATATACATTCAGTAAAACACATAAGTCCTGGTCAGTATTTATTCATTGCTATGGAGAACTGTGTTGAAAGAGTTGGGTTGGCTTGTACAAGATGGCAAGGGCAACAACTGATGGAGCTTTGACTGAGATAAACAAGTATTTTTATTACAAAAAAGAAAATATCCTAACCATAAACTAGTAACTGGAAAGTTTACACATAGCTACATTAAATTCATAACTTTGTGGGGGGGAATAGTATACAGAATTTTTATATGATCAGGGTCCGTACCTATGCATTGTGAAAGTGTTCCTGCTAAGGTCCACGTTAGGAAAATGGCTCGCACAGGAACAGCAGATTGATATTACAGAAAAGGAATAGAGAAACTTATATATATATGCGGCCCGCCTAGTCCCCAAATTTCATCAATGCGGCCCGCCTAGTCCCCAAATTTCATCAATGCGGCCCTCGGATGAAAAAGGTTGCCCACCCCTGGTCTAGAGAATGGTGAAACATGAACGTTTATTAGTAAACGTCAAGTGTCAGACCTTGCGATCTATGGGGCAGATGATGTTAAGGTCATCTGTTTCTTTGGCCAACGGTTAACGAGCAGGGTGTTATGAGGCCAGCACAATGACCACCCGCCTTTACTTTTCCCCAACTAATGTCAGGTACCCATTAGAGTTGGGTGAACTCAAAGGCGCCCGAGGATCCCGAAATAAAAATCCCAGTCTTCACCAGGACTCGAACCCGGGAACCTGGGTTCAGAAGCCAAGCGCTTTACCGCTCAGCCAGCGCGCCTCCCTTGTTTTAAGGTGGAGTGTATATTTCGACTGAATTTGAAGCTATTAAACTCTAAATGAAATTTTATCTTCATTGCCTTACTAAAAAGGCACCTCCGTACCTGGTAACATTTGATAGTGTATGCAGGGCCTCCTTCAGTCGCGATTAGTCGCGAAGCAACAATGGAGCATCTCATAGAAATGAGTACCTGGGCATTAGCAATGGTTGGACTATTTCACCCACTGAGTAGCCCCCCCCCCCCTGGCCTAAAAAAAAACAACTCGTACACAAAATAATGTTCATTCTTCACAAAGACTCAACAACAAAGATTTACTACTGCAGAAGTGAACGAATGTATAGAAAATACAATAAACATGCATATATGTTAATTAATTAATTGTTTGTCTTTTTTGTTTTATACTGTCGCTGATGAATGGCTCTTGGCTTTGATTTATTTGGTCCGGGTCAGATACTGTTATGACATGATTTGAACTTAGATTTGTTTCGGGAATAATAAAGGGATAAGTTTTAATTAGCTAAGGAGATGACAAAAAGTTAGTTTAAAAAGTAGAACGATCTAGTCGACACAAAAAACAAGACGCATTTTATTGAGGCTACAGACGGCGAGTAAAGAAGAACATTGAAGGATCCCTTATTAAGTATTAAAAGCCATATTATAGTTAAAAAGATTATCGACTTCATCTATTGATTGTTTGGTATTTCGTCTGTGGTTGAGGATTACCTCCTGTTTATTTCGTTTTGATATTTGGCACGGCGAAAGGGCCATAACTTTACATACATGTTTATCGGGTTTTCATTCTTAGTGTCACAAGGTCAATTCAATGTTGAATGATGTAATGTCCTTGTGATGCCGGGGATTCAATCTTCTATTAAAATAATTAAATTAATGTCGAACTAGAATTCACTGTCAAAGATTCTTTGTAGAAAACGAAACTCTGGAACTTTATTTGAATAAAACGTAAGTACAGCTTATGTACAATAGTAGATCAGCAAGATGAAATAATAACATAACATATGCTTCTTTCTTAATAAAACTTAGAGATGTTAGAATACACAACCTTTCAGTAAGACATACACGCACCGACTGATCCTCACGCAATCACCGACTCTGGGCGGAAGTTGTCATCAGACTCGTTTTCAATTCATACTCTCAACCAACCACATAGACGTCTGATGCAACTTCTAGAAATTTCTTTTACCGACTGATGCAACTTCTAGCCTCGCTGGCGTTCAATCAACCAATAGATTTTAATTTCTATCAAGACAAAGAAAAGCTAAAAATAACTCTCGTGTAATACCAATATAGAAATCAACCCAGAATGGCATATGTGACACTTAGCAAACAGAGTAAAACATAAAGTCATCCCCACCACCTTTTCTGTCAAACAAGTATTCACATGCGTAAGAGATTCTAACCACCACTTTGCCGTTTGACTTAATTGTTATTTCAATTTCTATCACACAGTTTCTTCAAGAGATAGACGGAGACACCCATTTCCGGAAAAAGAACAACACCAAATGAAGTTAGTCTTAGTACTGAGCATGCCCGAAACCTGAAGAAAGGGATCAGTGAAGATAATGTTGAGGTCAGCTGTTAAGTCTTTGCTGTCCAACGATGAATGACCACGCCGAGGAAGTCGTTTTAATTGAGATAACGTAGATAACGAATAAAAAACTAGTCGCAAATGTCAACTAATTGGAAGCTAAACTGTTGATTCATATTGCAGAGGAAATCTTTTTTTTTAACCATATGTAATGTTCTTTCTTTAACTATATCTGAAATATTCCTTCTTTAACCACACCTGAAATGTTCCTTGTTTAACCACATCTAAAATGTTCCTTCTTTAACCACATCTAAAATGTTCCTTCTTTAGCCACATCTGAAATGTTCCTTCTTTAGCCACATCTGAAATGTTCCTTCTTTAGCCACATCTGAAATGTTCCTTCTTTTAGAAAAAAAAAGTTTTTTTTTCTTCTTTAAATTATTTCAATTGTGTTTCTATATACATCATCGTTGAAGTTGAATCTGTGTCTATTCAGTTCAGTCATGCTCATTGCAAGCTCTACATTAAGTGTTTAATACGCCTACATTGGTTGAGCTGCACATAATGTGCATCGCTAGACACACATTATGGTAAGATATCCATAATAAATTTTGAAGTTTAGAATGGTTATAGACAAAAAGTAGAGATAAAATTCTGGGTTTCATAAGACAAACATTTCTGGGTTTAAAATACATTTTGTTTCACGCACTTAGGACTGGGGTGACACTGCTCCTCTATATTCTGGATTCCTCAGCACTAAGATTTTGAATTCTAGAAAGTGCAAGATTTCATTCCATTGTTAGAAGGCACTTTTCATTCCTAATAACGTTATAGTCAGGCGTGAGCACTAGCACACGAATTTGGCTTTATATTTATCGATTTTAAAGTGAGTATACAAACAAAATAGACATTAACAAAATGATACATCGACTGAAACTATAATCAATAGTAAATAGAATCAAATGTGTATTCCGCGGCCTTCGTGAGTGACCTCCAGCTGTCTCGTTCCGATACCGCATGAAGCCAGGTGCTCTCTTCTATGTCAGCCAAGGAAAGTTGACGCCTAAGCTGGTCTTTGAAGCGTTTCCGTGGGGCGCCTCTGTCTACCATCTTTTAGCTAACCAAAATAAAATCTGCTGCCGAGGACAAGCGCAGACGGAGAATAGAAAATCTAAATCGACCACCTGCGGACAATGGTTTTGCTTGCCCTGGATGTGGCCAGCTGAGGCTGCGCAGCCACCGGAAATACTGCATTCATCACTAATCTTCGGACTCGAAGACAAGCCTTATTATTACATAGAATCAAAGATAATCATAATTTGATAATGAATACAAACAAGCCATTCCAAACTTGCTTACAGGCAGTTCTATTCTATGTACTATGATATTGCAATTGCAGTATGCAATAAAATAGAATTAAAAGGGTGAAATTGTTTACTTATAATTGAGTATCAAAGTAACTTTTTATACAATTGAATATTTATTTTTTTTACATTTTTGTTTTCAATTGCTTGTTTAAAATGGATTGAGAAACGTTTAAAGAGATTTATTTATCATCTTTTTTTTTTATTCAATTCACAGTAGAACTAGCAATTAGGTAAACAAATTATTGATTCTAATGAATCAGTTTCTTCCCCTGTTGCATAGTTCATAATTGTATGTTGTTTTTGAAGCAGGGCACTGCATCAAGGAGCAATCTATGTTTAAGGCAGGGGTTCTCAACCTGTGGGTCGCGACCCCCCTTATTGGGGGGGGGGGGTCGAAAGACCATTTGCCAGGGTCGCCTAAGACCATCGAATGTGGATTGTTATAGTCCACTCTTCTAATGCTGTATGTGTGTGTCCGTGTGGGGGAGGGTTTACGGCAGAGTGGGGGATTGTAAAAAGGGGTCACGTGTACAACTATTAGACGGGACAAAACCCGACAAATTTAGCATCGTTTGTGATATATGGCTCCTTCTGTCTCGGAAGACAATGGATGCGCCGAGATGAGTCACAGGCTTTGGTTACGTCTTGACGTTTGTGATACATATATTCTATATATGATACATTAGCCAGGGCCGGTCTTAGGCCACTGCAACCTATGCGGCCGCAGTGGGCCCCGCACTTTTAACTTATTACAAAGAACTTCTGGAGTTCTCCTGGAATTGCTAAAATTTACGATAAAGTCATGAAAATCTCCTGAAATTATTAGAATCCTTAGAAAACTCATGCAAATCTCCTTAAAAACAAAGACAAATTGTCTTTTCGGGATGTCACTTAATATGGAAAATGTTAATCCTCCTCGCGATATAAAAAAAAAAAACGGCATTGTCAGCTGTCACTCAATAAAAATGTAATAATAAGCCGAATTTTAACCAAAACAAGAAGTTCAAATACTTTAATTTACTTCAATAGTCACTGGCATACACATATAGATCTAAATCTATATCGACTTCTTAGAAAAAAAAAAAAAACAACAAAAGCGATATTTCGCTTGTCGATAGTAAATCTAAAAGACAGATCTGAATGTTATCTTCTTTTTTATTGGAAAACTACAATCTACTGTAGTTGGCTCGTAAAGTTAATTCGACAGTGATTTGTATTTAGTAAAATATAAATAAAATGCAAAAACAAATTTAGTTTCTAATACAAAATCTTATTTTTCAATTATTATTCTTACCACAACCCAATTTAGGCCCCTCGCAATCCGTTTCGCATAGTTCCCCGCAATCTGTAGAGCCGGCCCTGCCTGCAGAGTTGAATATTATTACATTCTAGCGCAGGGGTTCTCAACCTGTGGATCGCGACCCCTTGGGGGTCGATTGACAGATTGTCAGGGGTCGCATCAGACAATCGAAAATATGAATTTTTGCACCTATTCTGATAAGTAAAACTTGACACATACTAAGGTTGTTGTTTTTTTTATTGGAATTTACTATTACTTGTTGTTCGAGGCTAGATGTTGCAGACGACTGATAGAATTTATTTCAAACAATTTATTTGTCGCAGCAGAAAGAATGTTAACAGTTTAACTCTTTCTCTCCTAACTGACGATACCAACGTTGATTCCACCAGAATGTGGTAAATAATTATGGAGAGACAGAGTTAAGTAAATGGGCATAAGTACATCGTGTAGTAAGGCTAAGGACTGTCGTCTATATAGAGGGTCCAGTGTCAGAATTAATAAAACAATAATTTAGTAAGATATTGGTGAACTTTAAGGTCCTCCATTATATTTCATTTAAATTTATTTGTAACAATAAAAAATTATCTAACATGTAATAGCTAAGCCAAAAAATATACGTCATGTAAAAGGTTAAACAAAGCATACATAAATTCGAATTTTAATGCGTAACCTTTGTTCAAAAATGCATATAACGTATTGGAAAATATGAACCTTGGATGAACTCCTAATGGTAGCAGGGCAGGAAAGCATGGGCCTCCAGTAGAGTAGCGCTCTGGTAAGAAACTATTTAGTTGAGCTTTGTGCCGAATAGCTAACATGCGGTTGAAGTGACCTTTCAGTTACCTCCCCGCGGCACTTGGACATTCTTGTAAGACATGCACCACTGTTCCCTATGTTTTCCCATTAGTTTAAGCAGAAATTAAAATAAAAACTTCAGTATGTCATTTGTAGCGAAGTTCTTTAAACAAGGGGGGGTTACGGTCGTGGCGCACCACGGTGTGAATGAAAATGGTGCGGAATTGGATATTGAATGAAAGTGAGATTAAAAAGCGGAAGCGGTGTATTGTCTTATTATTTCAAGAGTCTTGTGTCTGTGAAGACCAAATATCCGTGATGTCATTTTGATAAATAGCATACGGAACTTCGTCGTCGTGGATCAAATTATTAAATTTTTACTTCTTTTACTGTTTTAACCATGAACAGACCTTGATTTTAATTATTTATTTATTTGTAAACCACAATAAAAAACAAAAACAAAAGTACTTAAAGTAAACAACAAACAAATTGGAGACAGAGAATTACATTCTCAGACCATAGACCAAGTAGAAAATTTTATATACCTTGGGAGTGTAGTCAGTGTAACAGGTGGAACTGATGAAGACATTAAACGTCGTATAAATCTAGCGAGTCAGACATTTACACAGCTAAAACCAACCTGGAAATCTCCTCACATCTCAAACAAGACTAAAATAAGAATCTTTAACTCTAATGTCAAGGCTGTCCTACTGTATGGTTCTGAAACATGGCGAACAACTGAAGTGACAACAAGAAAAGTACAAACCTTCATCAACAGATGCCTGAGAAATATCCTAAAAATAAAGTGGTACGACAAAGTAGAAAACACCAAACTGTGGGAGATGAGTGGGCAGAAAAATATAGAGATGCAGATCTTGGATAGGAAGTGGAGATGGATTGGTCACACCCTTACAAAAGATACCAGCAACAGAGCTAGGCAGGCCTTAGAGTGGAACCCCCAGGGAACAAGACGTAGAGGAAGACCAAAACGAACATGGCGACGCAGCATGCTGGAGGAAGCCAAGAGAACCGGAAAGAGCTGGGAAGCCATCAAAAAACTTGCAAGAGACCGTGGAGAGTGGCGTGTTTTTGTCGAGGCCCTATGTTCCACAAGGAACACAAAGGAACGATGATGATGATAGGATTCGGCCCTTGTTTTGTAAAGGGAGAGTAGTCCTTAAGGGACTGCGGGCACGACATGGCCTAAATTGTGCCGATATGCCTAAAATCAAAATCAATCAATCAATCAATCGTGGATACTAAGTATTTTAGAGGAATAGTTTGTGTGTATAAATGTTGGAGATTTAAAGATAGATTTTTTTTCTTTTGCTATCCTCTTACAACGACCACGAATTTGACACGAAGGCATGTGAGCGTATAAGAGAAAGAGATTAAAACATTCGGTACAGAACTTAGTTTCTAATTCATCGTCGAATATTAATAGCGAAGACAATGCTACTAAAATAAAAAGCAATGAAAAACATCACTGCAAGGATCATTGGCTGTTTACCTCACGTCGGAACAAACTCCACCACTTCCAAATAAAACTTTAAAAAATCAACAACATTGGAAGAAACGATATTTACATGTTAACAAACTTATCTGCTCTCTGTGAGGACAATCACATTGAACTAGACAAACGAATAGAGAGTTTTTGTGAATTAACATTTGCTAATGCTTGCGGACACAATTTCACTTTTCAAATCTACTTAAAGTGCTATGTGCCAGAACTGCAATGAAAGTCAAAGATGAAGACAAAAATAGTTTATTGAACTCATTAATAGTGATGCAGATAAAAATGTCTCTATAATTAGGCCTACCCAAATCTGAATCAAGGGTTTGCGGTCATGTCCCAGATTGTGATGCACCTTCTTCTATTCGCAATAATACATTATTAGCCATTAATTAAAATTAATTTAAATTAAAAAGTCCACATACAGAAAATCGTCACATGTATGAAATGTCTATAGTGTGAATAGAATAAGAACTAGAATATATTATAACATAATAGAATAAGAACTAGAATATATTATAACATAATAGAATAAGAACTAGAATATATTATAACAGGATAGAAGACTTAAGAGTAAAGTAGCAATTATACACAAAACACTGAACCATAATCTCCAAATACAAAAACAAAACTTAATAAAATACTCAGAAAGACACAAAGATAAAGGCACATTCCTCTTCCCATATGCTAGGACAAATCTGTACAAATGCTCTTTCTTCCCTAGTGCCATTAGAGCATTGAATGGTTTGCCTGAGCTAGCCAGGAAAACCAGTGACTTGGCAGAATTTAAGTCACTGGTAAATATGCATGACTGAATGCATGACGCGTAGGACGTAATCATCTTCTTTTTTTGAAGTAACGTCTGTATTATATAAGATAAGATAAGATAAGATATAACACAAAAAAGGTTGAGAACTGCTGTTCAAGCGTAAGCCGCCTGCTGGACCGCACGGGATGAAAGCCGCATGGTACGAATTCGGTATCATTACGACAATTGTCAATAGTTCAAGATGCATACCGCACAATCATCCAGCCATCTCTACGATCCATTCATAATGTATGCAGATGAATTGTATACACTGCTATCCAGTCCGAGTAAGAAACTTCAAATATTCTATCGGTGATTTGCATACATGTCGGAAGCTAACTTTTTGGTGTTTCCGGTGTGAGAAATAAAGGAAGTGCTAAGATTTTGTTTGTTTTTTAAGCGTAGGCTATAGGATAAATTTTCGTGCACTGTATAATCAAATATCCTTATGTCTTTCTTTTATAGCTCAAAATATGTTTAAATCTAGGAAGAAAGACGTAGGTCCTGCATTGTGCCCCTGAATACAATGAAAAGTCTGCATTAACTAACAGTGGCTTAACTTGGCGGGGGGGGGGGGGGAAATTTCGAAAATTCCCCCGGGTCCCCACTTGAGAGGGGGGGGGGTTCCCCAAATGAGTTGTTTACCTTAAATATTTAATATTACGAAAAAGTGAAAAAGGGCATTCAAATGATAGCAAATTTCTAGCTACGCCCCTGTTAATAAACCTAAAACTGGTGTGCGGCTGCTGTTGACGGCTATTGATTTGTATGTCTGTATAGTTTGTAGGTAGCCAAACCGCTGCAGGCGTTTTATATCTTAAACTTATAAAACTTGAAATAACTTGAATAATTTCTTTAGTAAACAAAAACTAAATATAGAACGTTTATTACAATATAAATATATTTCAATTGAGATAAAATGAAATCACTGTAGTTGATTTTAGTCATACTATAAAAAGTTATTTAGAAACAAATCTAGCTCACTACAATAACACGACTTTACAGTCTGGTGGTCTGCAGTACTCACCCTTGAACTAAAACCGCTGGCGACATTGCTACTTATTTTCCATCATTCACAACTAATCGTTAACATTTTCACACCGTCACCATAGAAACGCACAGACACACACTAAATAAAAGTATCCGTAACATTTTTTTTTTTTTTTGCAACGATAAGTGTTTTCAGATATATTGTCCTTTCTTAATGTCTTGATTAACGTGTTTTTTTTTTTGTTTTTTTTTTTGCTTTGTTTTCGTTTTTTTTTTGTTTTTGTGTAACTTTTTTTTATTTTGTTTTTTCGTTTTGTTTTTGTGTTGTTTTTTTTTTGTTTTTGTTTTTTTTTCTTATTAAAAGTTTCGAATGTTCCTTCAGGATTGAAGATTGCTACATTCTTTCAGGACTTCGGGAGTGGCAAGAGGGGGGGGGGTAAGGATCAAACCCGAGACCATCGACCGAGACGACAGCCCGGAGCTCTTACCTCACGACCAGGCAGCCACGTATTATGAGTCTCCAGTATCGACATACGGAATGTATCTATATAGGTCAGAGATGATGAGTAGAAAGTTAAGTCACACTTCCATGACCTCTCCCCCCCCCCACACACACACCCACACAGTGTTGAGGGTGGTACTGAAGAGGGAAAAGGGAGGGGGGGAGTATTTCAGGGCAACTCTGTAAACAGGTCAGGGGTGCGTGAGAGGCTATGAGGTCCAGATGGTGGGGACCTCTACTGTTTACACGGAAGTGAGTACCTGCCCCCTAGTAAGTCACCACAGCACGCTCTACAAGTAAAACGTATATTAGTGGATGTGTTAGATTCAGACCCAAGAGACTCTTAGTACTGGATGTTTTATTTCTTAATACTTCTATTATTTTTTTTAGTTGCAGGAGACTAAACGGAAGGTTCCGGGTTCGAATCTTGAAGGATCGAGATGATGTAAAGGTCATCTATTTCTGTGGTCCACGTTTTTTTTTAAAGAAGGTGTCATGTGGCCAGCACAACGACTAACCACCTTTATTTCCCCCCCCCCACACCAAGTCTAAAAATTAAAAATTCCAGGATTCGAACCCACTGAGCCACCACGCCTGATGGTGGCTGTTTTTTTTTTTTTTTTTTTTAATCGGGCCTCTGAATCTACCAATCTTTACCAAATTTGGTTGCTAAATTAAGACTTATCGAGCCTCAGTAAAAGTGGCTAATAGTTTACGTTGATGATTCCTTGACAGCGACTACAGGCTTTTTAAACTCCATACTAAGGTCATGCTCTCTTTGGAGCTAGGAAAATCACTGAATCCACGCCATACTGCTCCCGAACCACCAGGACCCGATCCCCGAGATTTTCAGATCATAAGCTAAGTGCTCTATAACTTGACCACCTTTTTTTACATTTTAACATAAATGTAAAGCTTTCAAAAAAAAAAATTAAAAAAAAATTGACGGCCGTTGTGTTATATCCGTTAATCACTGGAAAAAAAAGGAAAAAAAGGTCTTACACTTTTTTGAAGAGGTCATGACCTAGCTATTGAAAAAAATCGCGGACGTATCATGACGTGAGCGTGACGCGACTGACGTTGTTATTGCCGGGGTGAGCGCAGAGTGTGAGCCCCAGGGTGCTGTGCTATCATACTACGTGATACATGCAGGAGTCTGAAACAAATTGTCCAACATCGCCAAACAGCCCGAGCCGCTCTTTGATCTGAAGATGTTATGACGAGTCTTCTTTTAAGAGTTTCTACCCCCCCCCCCCCCCACGGCCAACTAAAAAAACTTCCATTCAGTCGACCTTCGACCTCTATCTCCCAAATACTTTTACATTTTCTCTTTATTACCTTTATTATCTTTTTTTTTTCCTTCTTACTTTCTTTCTTTTTCTTTTAAAAGCAAAGTTGTATTTGTATTCAATTTTAATTGTTGCGGTTGTTGGTGTTGTTGTTGTTATTGTTGTTGGTGTTGTTTGTTGTGGAGGTGATCTCGTTGTTGGTTTTGTATCAAGATAAGATAATTTTTAAGATAAGATAATTTTATTGATCCAATCTAGTGGAAAATCAGTTTGATTACAATTGACAACCTCAGCGTAAAAAAAACAATGTTAATATCATATATTAACTCTTTCTCTCCTAACTGACGATATCAACGTTGATTCCATCAGGATGTGTTAAATAATTACGGAGAGAAAGAGTTAATGATGCATCAATCATTATCAATATTGATGATGCAAGTGTTGTTGGTGACGTTTTTAATATCGTTTTTGTGGTTTTTTTTTTTTGGTGTTGGGGTTATTGTCGTCACCGAGAAGTATATAGAAGTCAAATTCATAAAGCGCTGGTTGTGAATGTGTATGTGTGTTCGTATGTGAATGTTGTTCACATTTTTCATCAATATTGTTTTTGTACAGTAGTTACGCTGACGTTGTCAATTGTAATCAAACTTAATTTCCATTAGATTGGGTCAATAAAAAATATCTTATCTTATCTTATCTTGTTTTTTGCACTGATGTTGTTGATATTGTCGATGGTGTAGTGATGTTTTATGGCTGGTAGTGTTGTTATTGTTGATGATGAATTTGTTTTATGTGGTGTTGGCATTGCGGATAATATAGTTGTTTTTTTGAAGGTGTTTTATGGCTGATGGTGTTGGTGTTGCGGATGATGTAGTCATAGTGGTGGTGTTTTTATGAATTGTGCTGCTGGTATTATTTTGAATTGTGGTTGTGGTGTTGTTAAGATCTGTAGCTGATGATAACGATGCTCTTGTTGTTTGTATTGAACGCACTAGTAAAACTAGTATGTATTTTTTCTTGATTAGGTCAGACTAGTTAAATTGCCTGTTCAGATGTAACAACATAACACCTAAATACATCATTTACTGACTTATTTAGTTTTTTTCATATTGAAGTCAAATTCATAAAGCGCTGGTTGTGAATGTGTATTTGTTTCGTGTGTGAATAATGTTCGAATTTTTCATCAATATTGTTTTTGTACAGTAGTTACCCTGAGGTTGTTAATTGTGGTCAAACTGAATTTCTATTAGATTGAAGCAATAAAAAGTATCTATCTTATCTTATCTTTTTACTTATTCGTGTCTTGTCTATGCCAATAAATAATGGTGCGAAGTGTCAGCTTGATTAGAGAATGGGTGTGGCACAAGTGGCCTGTACACACTTTTACCAGACAGACAGACAGAGTTGATAGATACTTTGTAAAATCATTATGCTACATTCGAAAGAGTCTAGAAAATGTTGATTTTGTGTATTCAAGTTTTATGCCTTTCAATAAGTATTCTGTACAGGACTTACTGGACTTAATCCTGTGTACTCCCAGGGTAGCATAGGGCCGCAACCACACCTCTCCACCGAACTCGGTTCTGAGCAGCTCTCTTCATCTGCTCCCATGTCATTCTGGTACCCTCAGCTTCACTGATGACTGACCTCTTCCAGGTTTACTTGGGTCTGCCCACTTTCCTCTTTCCTTGTGGATTTCAGTCAAGAGCCTGCCTTGCAACATTGGTAGCTGGTTTTCGCAGGGTGTGTCCTATCCAGCTCCATTTTCGTTTGGTAATGTCTTGTGCTATGGGCTTTTGTCTCGTTTTTTTTCCACAAATCGGTAGTGGTTATCTTTTCTGGCCACCTAATTCCTAATATCCGGCGTAGGCATCTGTTAACAAAATTTTGTAGCTTTTCCATATTTCTTTTAGTGACTCTCCAAGTTTCTGTACAGGGGATGCACGAAAACGCTTGCTATTTATAACTCTTTTCTTTCACGGATGAATAGAGGGTATGTTTGTAATGGAAAGTATTACAAACGGTTTATCTACAGAGAAAAGTATTATCAGGGTATGTCACTATCATTTGAGAACCTGTAAAATGAACTAACTCAACTCTGGTCTATAAATAAACCCAGACAAACTCATAATGTTCAACTTTCTAAATTCTCGGGATCGAAACTGACAAGGCCGAAAAAAAAAACCCAGTTTTTAGGAGAGATAACAGTTTGTTCGATGGAGTGGAGAGGAGATTGTCATATTAGGTTGGGACTAGCCCGATAAATGAAACCACCTGGTACTCTAGGAGATTAGAAGTGTATTCCGTGAACAGTAGTTGCTGAATGACGCGAGCGCAGGCACGCACGAGCGCACATACTCACACACATGACGCTTTATGGAGGAGAAAAGGAAACATATTTACTCATCGCTGTACAGGCGGCTCGGGTTCGAATCTCGGTGAAGGCTAGAAATTTAAATTTCAGGATTTTTTAGGACTTCCCAGAGTCCAACGGGGTTGTTCCGAATTTCTTCCGAGTCACGTGGTGGTGTTGTTTACATTAATGGCCTCTTGTGTTCATTGTAATTTGAATATAAAAATTGTCTAGATCTAGACATCTTTAAGAAACAAAAATTAGGTTACAAAATTCACTAATTAATAGGATTATTTAGTAGAGCTAAAACCAGATGAAAGAAAATACTATATCTATGATTTACTATAATAATAGGCTTGTCTTCGAATCCGAAGATTAGTGAGGAATACAGTGTTTCCCGTGGCTGTGCAGTCCCAGCTGTGACCTACATATTTTGCCACATCCAGGGCAAGCAAAACCATTGTCCGCAGGTGGTCGGTTTAGATTTTCTTTTCGTCGTCTGCGTTTGTCCTCGGCGGCAGATTTTCTTTTGGTCTCAAATGTGTATCCCGCGGCCTTCGTGAGTGACCTCCAGCTGTCTCGTTCCGACGCCGCATGCAGCCAGGTGCTCTCTTCTACGTCAGCCAAGGAAAGTTGACGACTAAGCTGGTCTTTGAGGCGTTTCCGTTTGGGGAGCCTCTGTTACGTCGACCACCTTTTAGCTCACCAAAAAAAGACTGCCTTTGGCAAACGTTCGTCTCCCATACGGGATACGTGCCCTGCCCAGCGTAGCTGTCGGATTATAAGAAGTCCCTCTATACTGTCCATACCGGCGTTCGCAAGGACATCGCTGTTTGTAGTGCGGTCTTGCCATCTACTATAGTAAAAAAAAACAACGCAAGCTTAAGATCTATGCCAATATTACAAGGTCTTTGAGGCTCGAAAAGGGTTTCCTCCAGGAAACATTACCAGGAAAAAGACGAAGAGGCGGACAGAGATAGCGATTGGAAGAAAAACATAAAAGAATGGGCCTGCCATTGAAAGGAGTTCTATCCAAGGCAAAAGACAGAGAGGAATGGAGAAAGGTGGTCGACGAATCTTGCAAGGTGCCCCAACGGTACAATAGACTAAAGGATAGATAAACGTAGCGCTTCAAATGGCAGTAAAACATTTACACTTTATAATAGCAGTACATTTTTCTAACTCTATAATGATGTTGAAACATTGAAGCTTTATAATCAGGGTCGTAGCTAGAAATTTTCCATACTTTTCGGGGCCTCTGCGTATTGCCTAATATTTAGTTTTTAATGTAAAAAAGCACTCATTTGCGGCCTCCCTCAATTGGGGGCCCGGGAGGATTTTCAAATTGTCCCCCCGCCTCCCCCCACCGGGGCCCCACCCTAGCTACGCCACTGTCTATAAGTAGCTCCGGATAGCTCGGAGTCAGTAAACAGGGTCTAACCGTCTCAAACTAAAAAAAATATACATTTTTCTTGCATTTTTTTTTTGGGGGGGGGAGGGAAGGGAGAAAAATATGAAACGTAGGCTACAACTACTCTCCTTATAAATATATATATATAAAGTAAGCCGCGTACTTTTTAGATTATAAGTAGTATTATTAAAATGTAGATTTTATTTTTGAGCTTTGGAAAAAGTGTAGCGGCTTCTACAAAATGCTGCCTCGGATCGTTCACTTACTTAAATCCGGCCCTGATAAACACACACACACACACACACACAGATACATCAACATCAGAACAGCGGCGTTAAACCAGATCTGAGCAAGGGTGACAACTTACCAACAAAATAATATGATGCGAAAAGAGGGGAAAGAACTCCGCACTGAGCTACCCGGAAATGCGTTTATTTTTGGCGGTTTGTTACTATATATGTGAGTGAGTCATAGACTGGATGTGTGTTTGTAGGCTGGAGGGAGAGGGAGAGGAAGAGAGAGAGAGAGAGAGAGAGAGAGAGAGAGAGAGAGAGAGAGAGAGAAAGAGACGGATGAAAAAAAAAGTCAGAAGAGACAGAAAGAGAGACTTGGAAGTTGGAGAGAGTGACACAGACAGACAGGTGAACCAAACGACGGACTGACAACACAAAAAACAGAATGGATGATTTGAAAAAGAACGCTTGCATTGGAAAGAAAATGTGTCGAAAAGAGTGTTTAGAGAGAGAGAGAAAGAGCGAGAGAAAGAGAGAGAAAGAGAAAGAGAGAACAAGAGAGAGAGAGAGAGAAAGA
>JADKLZ010005243.1:678856-692474 GCA_021533235.1 Biomphalaria straminea | reverse complement strand
AGAGAGAGAAAGAGAAAGAGAGAACAAGAGAGAGAGAGAGAGAAAGAGAAAGAGACAGAAAGAGACAGAGAGAGAAAGAGGGAGACAGCAAGACGGACTGTAGAGAGACAGAGAAAGAAAGAGTGAGACAGGCAAGACGTAGAGAGACAGAGACAAGATACAGACAGAAAGAAGAAGCGAAAGAAAGATCCAAGTATTCACAACAAGTGTCAGGGAAAGGAGGTGGGAGGCAGATTAAGAGGGTAGGAGGGAAGAAGAGGGAGAGAGACAGAGAAATGAGAAAGAAAGAGACAAATAAGACACACAAAAAAAAAGAAACTATGAATACATTAAATCATAACCTATCAGACAAACCCTTTAGTGTAACATTCTAATAAAACTTTGCTGAATGCATAAACGTCTAGTGAAACATTTAAAAAAACAAACTTAGAATAGTGCACATAAATCTAGTGAAACATTCTGATAAACTTTAGCTTAGTACATATAGATCAATCAGACAAACAGTTTATCAAAACATTCTGATAAAACTTAGCTTGGTGCATAAGAGCCTTAGACTGTATATAGTCTATGATAAAAGCCAAGTAAAACATTCTGATAAAACTTAAAACGTAGCTAAAAGCATATAAGTCGAGTAAAACATTCTGATAAAACTTTGTTTAGTGCATAAAAGTCTAGTAAAACATTCTACACAGTGACGGATAGCACCAGAGTCGTATTAAGACTAAAAAGGCCCTAAGATCTGTGAAATAAAAGGGATTTTTATAGGACCAGGGAGGAAGCTCTAATCTAGAGCTGAGGAGGTCGTGTTTAGACTTGAAAAAGCCCCAAAGTCTTTTAGATAAAAGGGCCCTTTATATATTATTATTATTATTATAGCTTTTATATAGCGCTACTTTCATGCGTATAGCATGCTCAGAGCGCTTTGGTCCAATCTCATTTGTGGACCAGTGGGGGGGAGGGGGTATCTAGGAGTTGGTTTCCCGTGCTGCCTTTGGGCGCTCAGTAAACACAACTCTGCCCGAGTCGGGTGTCGAACCTCGAGCCCCCTTCTAGGTAGCCAAGCCAAGCCAAGCTCAAGCTGCACTTAGCCTCTCGACCACGCTTCCCACATATAGGCCAAGATAGGGAGCTCCAATCTATCAATATGGATGCCTATAGGTAAATCCGTCGCTGGAGAACACCGCGTTACGGGCAGTGGCGTAGCAAAGTACCCGTGGGCCCGGGTTCAAGAATATATTGGTGGCCCCACCTCCCTCAATAAGACGACTGTAATGTGTACCAAAAAAAAATTAGCAATCTGAATGTATCGGCATATTTACCAAAAGACCTTCCCGGGCATTTCATCTTTGGTCATTTCATCCCCGGTCACTTCATCACCTGGTTATCACGTGGACCCAAAATGGTCAAGAGTCATTGGCCCAAGCGCATTGGCCACAGGCTGTGGGCCCCCCAATGGTTGTGGGCCCGGGTTTCTAGACCCCTTCGCGCCATGGATGCTACGCCACTGGTTATGGGTCAGATTGATCCCTGCTTTGAAAAGCTGTCTTTGAAGAAAGGCTTGAAAACATGGAAAACCATATTGACTTTGCACTAACACGAGAAGTTAAAGTGATCCAACATTTTAGCGTCGAGATTGATGGCGCTATATGAAGTACTGAAATATAGTCATGCACTGGTAGTAAAAAAAAATATAGTCATCTTGGTAACAAAACTAAACTTGTAGTGACGCCATTAAAACAGACATTTTGTTCCCAGATTACAATAATGGACTTGGAACAATTTATGTTATACGGGTCGCTTAAAAGGTGGTGGGGGGAGGGGGACACTCCAAAGCCTGGAGATGATAGTGATGCTATGATTCATTCTTAATGTTCCGTCTAGGTGTGCCGGCCTACTATGGCACTATTTATAGCGCAGCCACACCGATTCCGGGGGCCATCTCCGGACCGCGCGCATGCTGCGATAGTGAATTGAAAGAGAAGGTAAGGCCACTGGGGGAGAGCGCACGCGGAGATACAGATAGCGCCTGGGGAGGCGACTGGAGGCCAAACCAGGTGAGCGCCCAGGTACAGGATTCTGCCTTGGGGCGGGATGGAAAAGATGGAATTTTTTTTTTCTTAAAGAAATAAAAACGTCAGTTAAGAATAAGCGCTGATGGGAAAAGAAAGCAAAAAAACGTCTACAAGTGTAAAAGAGAGAGAATGAGAGAGAGAGAGAATGAGAGAGAGAGAGAATGAGAGAGAGAGAGATGGGGGTGGAGATATATATGAAATAGTTACCTGTTTAGTGTATAAATAATCGCTAGCGACACAACCGTTTAACGCAGTCACTACCAAAAGAACATTGTCTTCTTCTGAAGTCATGAAAGCACACGGAGATGGGGGAGGGGAGGGGGCGGTGAGATAACATACAAGAGTCACTGACAGATTAGTAAACCATACTACCATAGCTCTGGTTGAAATAGTGCCTGCACTCTTAGGAAAGTAAAGCCTACCCCCGTCCATTCTTCCTCCGTCAGTTTCGTTAAAACTCAGGAACGGGGGGGGGGGGGGTAAACCAATTTTTATTTTTGCTTGGGGAGGGATATTCTCTGAAATTTGAAATATCTCAGTGTTCACAGCAACAATAATAACAACACATGGATGTCCGTTATAGATGAACACACAAGACTAGATAGAGCCAGGAGCACGCGTAGGACGGTATCATACTCTTTTTTTGGAGTAACGCCTATATTTTATAAGATAAGATACGTTTAGTTGTGTGATGATGCTTGGTTCAGGCTGTATTGGAGTCAACTTTAATTACTCAGCAGGCGTTTGAGTTTTAGTGTTCGGGTGTATTCGATGTAGTTAACTATCCAAAACTATGCAAGAACAAGACACATCGATTGTAACTAGTGAACAGAAGTGATGGTGAACACTTTAAATAATACTTTAATAACGATTATAGGCCACAATAAAAGTCTCAGTACTAATAATAAACCACGTCTATACCCTAGAGATTCTAGCGCTAACTGATTTCTTAGTCTCTAACCCAACATATCCCAAACGTCACTAGTCTTGTTCACTATACGTCTTTTATGGTGCGTCGCTAAATAATTACAACTAACAACTGAGTAGTTAATATATTGATGTCCCCTTTTGGCGCACTACGCTTGGGCGTCCATCGTGGCCGCACCCTTCGCGCCCTCCTCGGCACGCCACTGGTCTTAAGTGTTTATTCTCACAACTTTTTTTAAAACTATTTTACAAGCCGACACATCGTCTAATGTGTTTCTGTATGAACATGTTTACTTGCTCGTATAAACGTAATCTGATCCTGTAATATGAAGTCTAATAATCAAGTGTCTTTCATTTCTTGATTCAAGCTGTGGTGTATTTTTTTCTTCAAAGATAATGAATGTTAGATGTTGATATGTAAAAGTTATTTATATTTTATCTAATGTCAAAATTAGATCTAAGATATATTTATTTATAGTTATATAGGAACAGATGCATTTTTACTTTAGAAATAAAATGTTTATACCAATGTGAGGGCGCCTTGTACCATTGGCAAGGTACACAATCGAATATACACACATTTGAGATATTAAGACACTCACTGGTATATGTATAGCACCACATCTTACCACATCTTACCACACACTTATCACACGTTACCACAAGCCTGAGGTCCTGGGTTCGAATCCCGGTGAAAACTGATATTTTGAATTTCGGGATTTTTAGGGCGCCCCCGAGTCCACCCAACTCTAATGGGTACCTGACTTTAGTTGGAGAAAGTAAAGGCGGTTGGTCGTTGTGCTGGCCACATAACACCCTGCTCGTTAACCGTTGGCCAAAGAAACAGATGACCTTAACATCATCTGCCCCATAGATAGCAAGGTCTGAAGAGGACACTTTACTTTTACAATTTGAGAAGCCATCACAATATACCATACACACAACCGTACATACAATAACACACAACGACACGCTAGGGCATATTTACACAGCCACACACAAAGACAGCCACACACAAACACAGCCACACACAACCACACACACAGCCACACACAAAGACAGCCACACACAAACACAGCCACACACACAACCACAAACAAACACAACCACACACACAGCCACACACACAATCACTAACACACAGCCACACACACAGCCACACACAAACACAACCACACACACACACAGCCACACACAAACACAGCCACACACACAACCACACACACAACCAAACACACATCCACAGAAACTCTCACACTTATTGCACAATACCTCACACTACCACACACAAGCTTGTTCCCACATTTATTATTACACCTAACCCCATACAACACATGCCACCACAAGCACTTCCACACAAACTACCACGCACATATACTATCACCACACACACACACACACACACTATCACATGCACCACATACACACACACACACACACACAACACACACACAACACTAGGACCGTAACAGAGTCAGAATCAAATGATTCTTTTAACTACCCACAGGTGCCGCCTTGACAATCTAATTTCTGTAAAAGTGCCACAAAGATAGAGTGGGTGACGGTTTATCTTAAGCCACCCGACATTTTTATTTCGACTTCCACCCCTCTGACTTATCTCTATCTCTAGACCTGCGATCTAGGTTTCTGTAAAGGACGCAACTAAACACCTAACTAAACACCTAACTTACTAACTGTGAAATTCTACGTGACAGTAACCTGGTCAATTTTTGTTTAACTATTCCTCATTAGAAAGTTTATACAATTTTCTTTCAAAACAGAATCACCGCTATGTTTGGATTGATTACTGCTACTGACCTATTGATTACGGTAGAGTAGCTCTGTACTAGAAAAAGTCAATTATCATCCATTGATTTGTATTAATTAAGCAAAGTTAATGATTATCCGTTGGTTTGTAGTGTACTTCAAAAGTCACCCATTATCAATTGGTTTCTACTAGGCAAAGTCACTCATTATCCATTGTTTTGTAATAGGTAAGGTCACTGATTATCCATTGGTTTGTACTAGGCAAAGTCACTTATTATCCAGTTGTTAACTAGACAAAGGGGGCTGGACCTCTTTATGGGCCCTGCATTTTACGTGATATTTAATTTTTAATGTAAAAAAACAGTCATTGGGGGGTCCCCCTCAGGTGGAAGCCCGGGGGGGATTTAGAAATTCTCCCACTTCCTCCCCCCACCCTAGCTACGCCACTGCAGTGATGATCCACCTACGGTCTGCGGGTCACATCTAGCTAGTATCGCTGTACTGTCTGACCTCCGCACAAAACTCACTGTCGCAGAAAGTCGAAAGTCTCAGAGGTTCAGTCCAGTCGAATATTTCTATGACCCCCTTCACCCCCAATGAGAAAGGTTGGTCCCTACTGTCTATACTCAATCATTGCACACGATTCTTAAAATTATTCGTCGAGAAACCCAAGTTGTCAGGCTGATACTCAGTGATTCTATCTACACGACCAACGAAAACGTTTGCACCCCCGACTTTTGCCAGGGGCGTAGCTAAGAAATAAATTTTTATCATTTGGGGGCCCGGGGGGCTTGACCACGTTGGGGGGCCCTTGCATTTGCGTAATAAATATTTAATGTAAAAAAATACTCATTTTGGGGCCCCTCTCAAGTGCGGGCCCGGGGGGAGTTACAAAATCTTCCCCCTTGCTCCTCCCCCACCCTAGCTACGCCACTGACTTCTGCAACGAAATACAGGACAAGTAGTCTAATCGGTCATCTGGAAATAGCCTACTCCTAGCTCTCCCTGCCCTCTCCAACGTTTCGCTTCCTTAAAGAATCCGCCGTTGCAGGAAGGAATGTTCGCCGTGAATCGTTAGAAGTGGCTAAAGTTTCAGCCTGGATCATCGTCTTGCCCTCCCTCCCTCCCCCCCCGCCCATAGTCCTCCCGCCCACAACACGTCCTTGAGTGAGTCTATAAACTTAGTGAACCAGCCTCACGTGGGGGTGCTGAGCACGGTGACGAGAGGAGTTTTGAAGAAGGGTGGAGTAGGAAGAGTGAGTTATCCTCCGGCCAGAGCAGGGGATGAAAGAAAGAGAAAAAAGAAGGGGGGGGAGGGAGGGAGTATATAGGAGAGGCAGGAGCGGAAGAAGAGAAGGGTAAAGTGGAGAAGGGGGAGGGCTGTGTGGGAGATCGAAGAAGTTGGGGGGGGGGGGAAGACAAGACTTGGAGACTTTCCACTTGTCCTAACGTATTTGTCTGGCTAGACTCTAACCCCCCCCCCCCCCCCCCCCCCCTCCCCCCCCCCCCCCCCCCGCGGCGGGGGCCCGCGTCTGCAGAATTCTACCTGTTCACAGGTAACTGTGTCTGCGGACTCGTGTGTTTAGTAATGGAATCCACTTGTACTGTAACTCGGGAGTGGGTGGGGCTATAATGTTTAAGGTTTTGTTGTTATGTTGTAGAACTATGTCGCTGTTTTGCTGTTGTTATGGTGTTTTTTTGTTTGTTTAGTTGTTATGATGTTTTTTTTTTGTTGTTTTGTTGGTATCGTTATGTTATGGTGTTGTTGGAGTATTGTTATGTTATGTAAAGTTGTGTTTTGGTATTGTTATGTGACATTGTTTTCTGTTATTTTTCTGTTATGTTGTTGTTTTTGTTTTGGTATTATGTTGTTGTTGTTTTATTTGGTATTTTTATGTTATATTGTCTTTGGTATTGTTATGTTACGTTGTTGTTGTTTTGGCATTGTTATGTTATGTTTTTTTTTTGGTATTATGTTTTTTTTTTTGGTATTGTGTTATGTTGTTTTTGGTATTGTTATGTTATGTTTTTTTTTTATATTGTGAGGTTGTGACAGAACGTCGCATGAGGTTTGCGGGACATGTTCTACGACAAAATGAACTACGCATACCAAGAATTGCGATGACATGGAGGCCAATACGAGGAAAACGCAAACAGGGACGTCCTCGTATAACTTGGCGTCATACCTTCATGGAGGACCTCAGAACAGTGGACACCAGATGGGAGGAGGCTTCAGACATTGCCAATGACAGATCATTATGGAGACAGCTTGCGCCCAATGCGCCAAACGGCGCGTGAGGACCTAAGTAAGTAAGTAAGTAAGTATGTTGTTGTAAGTTGGTTTTTTTTTGCATTATGTTATGACGCCTTTTCCCATTGTTATGAGATGTTGTTGCTATGTATGTTCATGTTTGTATAACGGTTTGGTTAGTTTCAGTGGCGGAGCAGGTTGCCCTTGGATCCGGGTCCAGGGAGAACGCTGTGTCCCCTTATAGCGGTAAATTGAGTGTGACTGAGTCCAAAAAAATAGGGCCGTGCTGTATCAACTATGAAGCAAAACGTCAGACATACTACACACATCGCACGTGATCCTCAAGGGAGAAAACCAGAAACAGGTCCTCAAACTCTGGATCATTTGAACTTGTAATGATTCCAGGGTAGTAAATATTCAGACATTCTTGACTTACTGACTTAATCCTGTGTACTCCCAGGGGAGCATAGGGCCGCAACCACACCTCTCCACCGAACTCGGTTCTGAGCAGCTTTCTTCATCTGCTCCCATGTCATTCCAGTACCCTCAGCTTCACTGATGACTGACCTCTTCCAGGTTTGCTTGGGTCTGCCTACTTTCCTCTTTCCTTGTGGATTCCAGTCAAGAGCCTGCTTTGCAACATTGGTAGCTGGTTTCCGCAGGGTGTGTCCTATCCAGCTCCATTTTCGTTTGGTAATGTCTTGTGCTATGGGCTTTTGTCTAGTTTTGTTCCACAAATCGGTAGTGGTAATCTTTTCTGGCCACCTAATTCCTAATATCCGGCGTAGGCATCTGTTAACAAAAGTTTGGAGCTTTTCCGTATTTCTTTTAGTGACTCTCCAAGTTTCTGAACCGTAAAGGAGAACAGACTTAACGTTAGTATTGTAGATTCTTATTTTGTTATGTAGAGATATTGCCTTGGAGCGCCAGATTGTTTGGAGAGTTGAGAAGGCAAACCTAGCTTTATTTATTCGAATTAGCGTAGAAATTGTCATAGCAGTCTCGCGACACAACGAACATGGCCCTGATTGAATATTTTACATCATAGACTTCAAGGAAGAGATATTATTTAAGCGCTTTTATTACGATCGTTGTTTACCCTACTGAGTAGAAAGTTATTTGCGATGTTTGATGAAGAATATCTAAGGCACTAGTTGACCGGCGGCATAGCATACGCCGCTATTTACCAGGGCCGGCGACCGCAGTGGGGCCCGCATTTCATAGGACACGCAATTTTATAGGACCCGCTCTAATTTAAAGTGTAAAAATGATTAAATTAAGCCATTTTATTACTTACAACAGATTCCCCGCGCCATCCCGTCGATTTAAATGAGTCACGGGAGCACTAACACATCTATAATCAAGAAAAGTTTGTATTCGTCATGTTGGAAACATGGAATGCAATTTTTAAATTTTTCATATCATACGCCGCTATTTTGCAGGGCAGGCCTTATATGCACTGCAACATATGCGACCGCAGTGGGCACTGCACTTTCTTTGGTCCCGTGCTAATTTTTAGGTGTATAAATTATTAAATTGAACCATTTTATAACATTATATAACAGATTTTCCTCGCTAAACCCCGCCTGATAATGACATGAAAAGGCAATTCTACTGTCAATTCATAACATTAATTCATGTATCTTATTTAGTAGTCATAATATTGAATAAAACCCGAACAATAAGGGCAAGGTTAATAAGACAGTTTGTGTGGTCCCTGAAGTGGTTCATCCAGGCAGGTAAAAATGCAGGTCTCAATATTTTCAGAAAGAACACAGAATTAAGTTCTATAAAAGACCAGTGAAGGGAAGAATGGAGAAAGAATGTTGACAGATCCTGCGTGGTGCCCCAGCGGTCCAGCAGACCAAAGGATAGGTGAAAGTGAATGTGAAGTTAAATGCAAACCTGGCCTTACTGATGTCTTATAATAAATATCTCATTGACCTAATCGTTTTGTAAAGTGTCAATCTCTTATTCAAATCCTCAAAAAAAAAAAAAGAAAAAAAGGAACATTTCCTAAAAAAAAAATTCGTTTAGTTAAGTATTCTATAGCCGTGGGGTAGCACTGTAGTTAATGTGATACTATGCAAACCTACTTATTAATTATTGTTTTAATATATGTCCAACTCAGTGGCATCACTAGGGGAGTGCAGGGGTGCGGTCCGCACCGGGTGACACCCGTTAGGGGGGGTAACTCCCAAGTAATAAAAAAAATGCACTTTGAGAATAACTGACAATGAAAAAAAATAAATAAACGACATTGGCTAAATATTGGAACATGCTATTAATTAATAAATTAATATATCCATCCACAATTAATAAATCCATCTATTTTTTTTTAATCCGACTATACATACTTTAATTGTTTAATGAAGTTCTATCAAAAGTCTTTTTCCTAACATGTTTTGGTGCAATAGAATGCGTTTTTTTTTCTTTCTAAAACTATAGCCAATTATTGTATTTTACCAACCTTTCCTTATTTGTTTAAGGGTGTGGGGCAAGATATACTAGAAGATACACAAGAGTATGCGTATCTTTAAAATAATTAACAGAGTGGTGATTAATTAAACTTTTTTTTTAAAGCATAAAACTTAGCACAAAGTGTTATTAAAAGGCACTTCGATAAATAAAAAAAGCACTGCGATTCAGAAAGAAAACAAAAACAAGAAGAAAATGTCAGGCGAGCAATCGCAAGATGCCGGACTCACTATTTAAGAAGAGAAAAAGAGGTTCATTTTGATGTGCATTGATCGTAAGCTTCAGCTCCTACTGGAAGAATTTATTGGTGTAGCAGATACATTTGGAGCAATTTAAACAAAAAATTCAATAGTTCAACAATCAACGAAGCATTGTAGATGTCAGTTTCCAAATATTGGTGTATATGCTAATTATCCAAAGGCTACATTCTAACAGAAATAGAAATGCTATGACTGAGAAAGGATCTAAAGGCAGCAAAAGTTATCATTGAAATAACTAAAAATTGACTGTACATGATTCATATGACACTACCTTAAAGAATATCTCTAAATAATTTAACAAAGCTAACAAAAATAAAATTTAATTAGTTTGTCAGACACATGAACTGACGGCACTTTCACAACTGGTAATTTTGTTAAAAATGAAATAGTTAATGATATTTACTTTCTTGGAGCTAAGGATAGTTGAAAACCAGGAAAAACAGTATTATTTACTTATGGTTGCATTGTTGCAAAATTGAACTATATATTAATGGCAAATTCTTTAATTCTGAAATTTAAGTATAAGCGCAGAGTTACACGTGACTATAGATAAATTGTAATACACAACTGAAATTTAAAATTTAGTAGACACTCATTTTATAATTGTTTAACAATCAAATAACGTAGGTAATTATAAATTATATTTATTAAAGCGCAACAAACAAAGGAAATTTTTTTTTTAATTGGCCGGGGGACAAACGAGCAAGAGAATAGTTTCTTTGTTCATATTTGAGGACTATTGGTGGAAGAATAGAGACTTGTTTTACATTACAATAACAAAAAGTTGTAAGGTTTTCAAGTTCTAGGGACTCGCCACCAAATCTACAAGGTAGGAGATATTTGGTTACCTCGAAAGCATACCATAGACATAAATAAATATAGACTGGAATAAGGATGTAACTTCATGTAACTTGAAAGCATGTATATCTATTGAATTCGGATTTCCGAATTATGAAACATTTAAAAATTGAATGATCTCCAGTCTTAGAGATTAAACAAAACTCATAGACATAAAATAAAGTATACACAATTGCAATTCACAAATTTTGACTTCACAAAACTCTCTTATTGGCCAGTCTATGTTTATTTATGACTATGAAGCATCCTGTATTTAATTTCATTGTTTCGTTTGTGTTTTGGCCACAGCTCATTTTTAGGTTTACTGTAAAGACTCATTTTCATACTCATTTCCTATAGAGCGTCCTTGTGATCTTTTTTTTTTCAATACATCACACAATATCACAGTATCAGTGTAATTCTTTTTATATTTTCTTAGGGACAACAAACGCATTTACAGACCTCTACACCAAATATAAGTTTATTTAATCTTAGAAAAATATGACAGAAATAACAATTCCTTTTATCGAATGGTAGGTTTTTCTTCAAAGAATTAAGACATTTCTCGAACAGGAAATGGGAGAATAAAGAAAGTAACACGCGATTCAATAGCGACCGCCGCTTAACTTATAAATTACGATATTCGCAAAGATATAGAAGAGCAAAGTATCTATATAATATTCCTCAAAGTAATAGAAAAAAGTATCTAGGTCAAACGAGCAACAACACAAGTCTATTTTTAGCTCCATTAATCATTTTTTAACACAATCGCTTTACTTATTTTATATAATGCGAAAAATTAGAACCATATTTAAAACTCGAATTATTTATGTATTTAATAGTCGAAGAGAAAAGTTTTCTGGAGCGCAAATACTCTATAATTCTTTAGAAAAAAATCCATTGACTTGCAGAAGACCTTTAATATACGAGTATTTGTGAACAATTGTGGTGGGAAAAAAAAAAGCATTAGCAAGGTTAGAGAGACAAAATGACTATATTTTAAAATGTTAAAAATGTGTTTGATTTCTTTTAAAGCAATAGCATAACAGACAAATAATTATAGGGATGTTAAATCGACAGGATGGCGCAGGGAATCTGTTGTAAGTAATAAAATGGCTTAATTTAATAATTTTTTACACTTTAAATTAGAGCGGGTCCTATACAATTGCGGGTCCTATGAAATGCGGGCCCCACTGCGGTCGTTATAAATGACTATATTTTGTTAAAAATGTGTTTGATTTCTTTTAAAGCAATAGCTTAACAGACAAATAATTGTAGGGATGTTAAATCGACAGGATGGCGCGGGGAATCTGTTGTAAGTAATAAAATGGCTTAATTTAATCATTTTTACACTTTAAATTAGAGCGGGTCCTATAAAATTGCGGGTCCTATGAAATGCGGGCCCCACTGCGGTCGCCGGCCCTGGTAAATAGCGGCGTATGCTATGCCGCCGGTCAACTAGTCTTATATAATACAGACGTTACTTCAAAAAAAGAAGATGATTACGTCCTACGTGTCCTGGCTAGCTCAGTCAACCCATTCCATGCTCTAATAGCACTAGGAAAGAAAGAGCATTTGTACAGATTTGTCCTAGCATATGGGACGAGGAATGTCTGTTCTCCCTGAACATATAACCACAAGAAATTTTGAGTGAGGTGCAGAGACACAAAAAAACAACAACAGAAAATCATAAATAAAGAAGAAAATAAAACGCCTAGATCTAGACCAGGGGTCGGCAACCCGCGGCTCGCGAGCCGCATGCGGCTCTTTGGGTGTGAAGCTGCGGCTCTTTAGTTCTACGCGCAATCATTATTAATTTTATCGAAACATTTTTTAAAGTAGTGAATAGCTTAATGATGGTTAGGCACAGATTCTATCTCTCAGCCACTTGTACTCGCTTTTTACCACACCTTTTCCCCAATACACGCGTCGTCAATGTTGTCAGTCCGTCAGAAGCTCTCGAATGGACGCCATCGTCGAATGTTTCTATGTAGGTTTCAATTCGCTTTCGACGCAAGACTGCGTGCTTTGGCTGTGACGTAAATTTTGTTGTTTCAGGTTAATGAGTGGGAAGCGATTATCTTCTCCATCTTATATGCTATCTACAAGTAATGCTAATCGGGCAAGCTTTGTGGTACCACTAGAAATTGCACAAAAAGGCAAAACATTTATAGATGGTGAGTATGTCAAAGACTGCTTCCTAAGTGCATCTGAAGAACTGTTTCGCGATTTTAAAAACAAACCACCAAAAAATCTTGAAAAGAAAAAATCAAAGACACAGCACAAGTTGCTCATTTAGTCAGTTATATGTCTTCTTATGGTTCAAAAGAATAACTTAAAGTATTGCTACCTCGGGACAAACTGGAGCGAATGATATAGTTTATCGTACAATAATACATTGAAAACAATAAGATCAATTTAAATAGCAACTGATGGAGCCAGAATTTGACTGGAAAAAATAAAGGGTAACAACGATTCTTCATAGCAATTTAAACCATGAAATTCTTACGTTTCACTGAATAATACACCCAAAAAGCACTATGTACCCAAAACGATTCGAACCAAAAATAGTTAACCTAATGAATTCAGCAATCAAGATTGTTAACAGTATCTTGTCCAAAGAATTCTACCATCGTCAAATTAAAGAATTCTGAAACAAAATGGAGACTCAGTATTCTGAGCACCTTCTTCCTAATAATGTGCGATAGCTTGCCAAAGGTAAGGTGTTGAGACGTTTTGCTATGTGCTTGAATGAAATAAATACAGTCCTAAATGATAAAGGCATTAATCTCCCTGTATTAGAAAACGACAAATATTTGCAAACATTTTATGGTTGATGTAAAAGAGAAATTAAATGAGCTGAAACTAAAACTGCAATGAAAGGGAAACCCATCCTATGTTTTGGTAGAAGAATTGGTTTGTTTTGTTGTTTTGAAGAAAAATTAATTCTTTTCTTAGAAGATATTGAGAGTTAAGTCACTTCATTTTCAATGTCTAAAGCAGTATCGCAATAAAATTAGAGCTAC
>JADKLZ010005243.1:665169-678756 GCA_021533235.1 Biomphalaria straminea | reverse complement strand
CAAACACTACTTATATTTCAATAAACTTATTTTTTTTAGTAAAAAAAAATTACAAGTACTATTTATTGTTGCAAGAAAAAAAAAGTGCGGCTCTTTAAAACTTTAAAATTGTGTAAATTGTAATTTTTGGCTCTTTCGACTCAAAAGGTTGCCGACCCCTGATCTAGACTAGAAACCCTTCGCCATCTTGAAATAATACATACAATGGGTATTCATGCTTGTCCGCTGGAAAATGCACCAACCAAAACATTTAGCATTATGTTTCTCGGAACCTTTGGACTTCCATAGAAACGAAAGACTTCCCAATATCAAGGACTTCGATCGTGTACGTCCATGTGTCTACAACAGAAGACAATAGACAACCGAATGATCCTCAAGTTTGAACTATAGCTTAACGATGTTAACCTTAATTGTCATAATGGCATGGGATTTATGGTTTTGTTTTATGAGGTTTTTGGCAATGTAATCTTGTACTGTCAGACAAATACGACTTAGAAAATCTTTAATATTCTTCACTATTCGGTGTTCTTGGTTTGGTTTGTATCGAAATATGTCTTTATAGAAGCTAATGACTAAACATTTCCATCAATTTTTTTTTCTTTGTAAAGAGATTTGCTTATTTTTTTTTACTATCCGACATATTTATTATTATTATTATTATTTTTTTTTTTTGCATTATGTCTGGAGTGTAGTGTGACACGTGTAATCGTGCCATGAGCCAACTATGGCTTACGCCCCATAGGTTGGCCTCCCCTGGCTTAGGGCTTCGTAAGTGTTTCGAGTTATTGTTACTATTAAAAAACCTAACCCATCAGATTTTAATGTCTCTCCTTACTACATCGTCCCTATCTCACTCGACTCTCCCTAAGTCTCTCCTTACTACATCGTCCCTATCTCACTCGACTCTCTCTAAGTCTCTCCTTAGCTCTCTCCCTATCTCCCCTATCTTTCTCCACCATCTCTCTCTCCATTTCTCTCCCCAGCTCTCTCCCTCTCTCTTTCTTTCTCTCTCTTTCTCTCGCCATCTCTCCCATTCTAGTTACATTGCTTTACTTGATAACCCCTCTCTCTCTCTCTCTCTCTCTCTCTCTCTCTCTCTCTCTCTCTCTCTCTGGTTGTGTATTTACGTAACAGTGTCTGTCTTTGCGCATGTCTCGGCTCTTTACATGCAGCATTCTAAACATTTTTTTTATTCTCTTTACTGTTTAGTCTCAGAGAGAGCACACAAAAGTCACTCTGTGTATTTTCCCTGTTCACTCTTTAACTCCGAGCAGCTCTACCTGGTACTGTCCCCCCCCCCCCACCCCTTACCCCAGGTCGGGCCACTAAAGACGTAACTGACAGGCCCTTGTAGTCAAACTGTCTGTCTTAAAGACAATAGCAGTAAATAGAAGCGTCTTGAAAAAAGAAGGTGACTTTTGACTTCAAAACAAAACAAAAGAGGGAGTGCTTTATTGGCATATCAAGTCGAAGATTGAGATCGATAGAAGTCTTTAAGGGTGCACCTCCCCCCCCCCATTCCCCTAAAATAATCGCCCAATAGACACATACATAATCGTTTTAAAGCAACTAAAATTCTAGGAATTTTTTTGAAACTCTGCATTTCGGGTCAGTAGAAGGTTACTTGCAAGAACCTAACGTATTAGAAGACAAGCGACAAGTAATGTTGCAATTATGCATAAAACACTAAACCATAATCTTCAAATACAAAATCAAAATTTAATAAAATACTCAGAAAGACACAAAGATGTTACTCACAAATCAATCCATATGATAGAACAAATTGGACAAATTTGTTCAAATGCTCCTTCTTCCCTAGCGCTATTGGAGCATGGAATGGGTTGCCTGAGTTAGCCAGGAAAACCAGTGACCTGGCAGAATGGAAGTCGTTGGTCAACTTGCTTTGTGACAAATGACCGATTTTGGCTGTATAGTCAATGGTCTCCGTTACATTCCTCAACAGGTTCAAATCCTGTTGTCCTCTGCCGCTACCTTCTACACCACCAATCAGATGCCCTAAGACTGCCTAGGTTGCCCTTGCCCTAATACCGGCCTTGCTAAGATGTTTACATTATTAATTGATTACGCATTTAAATATATAAACTTCACATTGTTATTTCCTACCCAACCATTAGGGGGGTGGGGTGGATGGGGCGTGTGAATGGCTGGAATGTTTTGAACGCGCCTTGGAGTACCCAACATAAATGGGCACCTTTCATATGTCGTGGAAGTAAAGGCGGGTTGTCGTTGTGCTGGCCACGTGATACTCCGTAACCCTTCGACTTAACTCTTTGACCACGCAACGACGCTCCCATCGTTGATTGTATCCAGATATAAAGCTATAAATTCCGTCCAAACGTGGAAAATAATTTCGGCGTCAAAGAGTTAAGAAACAGAAACATTTTAACTCTTTCTATCCTAATTGACGACACCATTGTTGATTTGACCTCATTAAACTAAATTAAGGTTTGATTTTGTAAACGTTACTTTGTGCTATATAAAAAAGATCCTGCATTTACCTTTAACTCTTTCTCTCCGTAATTATTTACCACATTATGGTGGAATCAAGGTTGGTATAGTCAGTTCGGAGAGAAAGAGTTAATTCTATACCAAATAACAAACGAAAACGTTATTCAATCTTAATCATAACATGGTAAAAAAATTACTAATGAGCAAAATGCAGAATTCCGTCTGAACGTGGAAAATACCTACGGAGAGAAAGAGTTAAAACATGTTTTATTTTAACCCATTGATACCTAAACTTATTTTAGGTTAATTACATTTGTACTAATATATAGGGATTGAATTGATATAAAGAAGTAATGGGTTAGTATGACCGCTTGTTCAGTAAAAATAAGTTCGACCTACTGAGTTTAGCTTTGTTAAAGTTAAATACCGACTACACACAAAATAAGGCGGGAAAATCCCAAAGAAACTTATTTAAGTTTGCAACATAAAAACTAAACAAAACGCATGCATACACACACACACATATACACACGCCAAAAAACTAAAACCTAAAGCTCGGAAGAAAGAAAAGAGCTTCAAAAAAGAAAGAAAAGAAAAAGAAAGAAGGAAACAAAACAAGTCTTCACCGGGTGGATGAGTTTAAAAAGTTAACGCCGTTCACCAACCGGTGAAACTTTATTTTTTTAATCAGCTTAATGTAAACCTGTTCTAATAAATAAAAATGTCTTAAGATTTTTCTTGTCAAATCTTTGGTGTAGTACAATGGAAAGATGCCTAGATTTATTAATTTTGTTCTTTGGTAAATGTTTTCGGGGTGGGGGATATCCCAAATGTATTTTTAATTTCATGTAATTGGCACGCACAAGAAATAAATAGCCTAAATAAATCACCTGCAAATGTTCGATTATATTAATAGAAGTGGGAATGCATAATATTAGTAGATTTTAAAAGATGTTAAAACGGCTTTCAGTCATTTGGCTTCCAGTTTGAGTTTTACTGAGCGCCTAAAAATACCACCTATCGGACCTATCCCATCATATGTCCACAAAAAAGATCGGAACAGTGGACCAGTGGCGTTGCTAGGTATTCATTAGCCCGTTGGAGGGCTTGACCTCTTTAGTAAAAAAAAAAGGAAAGTTCCCCTTTCAGACCTTGTGGTCTATAGGGCAGATGATGTGAAGGTCATCTGACTCTGTGGCCTACGGTCATCGAGGGTGTTATGTGGCCAGCACAACGACCTTTACTGCCTTTACTTTTCCCCAACTAATGTCAGGTACCCATTAGAGCTGGATGGACTCAGAGGCGACCAAGGATCCCGAAATAAAAATCCCAGTCTTCACCAGGATTCGAACCCGGGACCCTCGGTTCAGTAGCCAAGCGCTTTACCGCTCAGCCACAGCGCCTCTCTGACCTCTTTAGGGGCTGCTGCATTTCAACATTCAATATCCTGACATGAGATAATTAATAAGTAATATTTAATGTAATAATAAATTTCGGACACACATATATGGGACCCCCTTTTTTAATTTGTACCCCCCCTCTCCCTCCAAGCTACGCCACTGCAATGGACTGAACAAACTACAAGCGGTAACAGTATATCACTTTTATTGTCGTAAAAATTGCTTTTATTTTCATTATCTTACAACAAAGGTGTTGTTACCGGTCGTTGACTTGTAGCACCAAACTCATAGTTACCTGTTACCTGTTACCTATCCCTTAGTCTGGTTGACCGTTGGGGCACCAAGCAAGACTTGTGGACCATCTTTCTCCATCCCTCTCTATCCTTTGCCCTGTTTAAAATCTCTTTCAATGGTAGGCCTGTCCATTCTTTAATGTTGTCTTCCCACCGCTTTCTCTATCTGCCTCTTCTTCTTTTTCCTGGTACTGTTCCCTGGAGGAAGGTCTTTGCGAGTCCCGAAGATCTTGTTACATGGCCATACATTTTAAGCTTTCGTTTCTTCACAGTAGTTAGCAGGTCATCATGGGGTCCGATCGCTGCAGTAACCCTTTCTCTAATCTCTTGATTTGTAATGCGGTCTTTAATTGTGATGCCTAGGATCCTTCTGTAGCATCTGATTTCCATTGCTAGGATCCTCCTCTCTAGCTCTGCAGTTAGCGTCCAAGACTCACAAGACGTACTAGCCGACCTAGTGATGCGCATTGACAAGACTTCAGCAGCTTATGGCATGCAAATCAATGCAGAAAAAACCCAAATTATGACCAATAGCCAACAGGGATTTACAAAGGCCATCAGTATTGGAGGTGAAAAGCTAACTAGCGTTAGCAGCTTTAAATACCTCGGAGCTATTGTCTCGGATGAAGGAACAAAGCCCGCACTAATGGTCCGAGTAGCACAGTCCACAGCAGCCCTTTCTAAACTTAAGTTAATATGGAAAGACAAAGGCTTAGCCCTCGGCACCAAAATCAGACTGATGCACTCCCTGGTCATGGCCACATTTCTATATGCTTGTGAGTCTTGGACGCTGACTGATTGAAACTGCTAGTAGACTATTATAATAAATTGGCCTAAAGTGTTTAAATTTTCAATTTGATCCTAGATTGGTTGTGGGATGAAAAACGTACACAATTACTGAAGTATTTTTTTTACCTTGTTTATAAACAATTAATAACCAGTCATTAATTGACTAATTGGTTATTAATTTTTATTGATGTCTTGTCTATGCAAATAAATAATTGTGCAAGGTTTCAGCTTGATCCGAGAATGGGTGTGGGAGAAATAGAGTCTTCTATCCTTTTACTAGACAGAGTTGATCTAAGCTCATTAAAAACACATTGTTCGTAAAAGATTCTGTGACCTCACTCTTGGCTAGTCTTGACCCAAAAGTAAAGACTCTACAGTGACACTTCATTGGCTTCCTGTGAAAGCCAGAATCGACTAAACGGTGGCCACACTTTGTCAACAGTGTTTATATAACAATGAGATCCCCTTTGTTCCTTAGCGAACTGATCACTCCATATGTCCCTCAGAGAGCCCTGCTCTCCATGGACTCAACGCTTCTAGTGATGCCACGTTTCTTCCTCAAAAGCTACGGTCTGCGGCCTTTTTTAGTGCACGGACCAAAGATTTGGAACTCACTCCCTGTGATCTCAGACAGACTAGTTTCATTACATTCAAGAAGAACATTCAATCTGTTTAAATCTTTTGTACATTAGTTTGTCGTTTTAGCTCTCGTGTTTACAAACAGCGATGTCCTTGCGAACGCCGGTATGGACAGTATAGAGGGACTTCTTATGGTCCGACAGCTACGCTGGGCAGGGCACGTATCCCGTATGGGAGACGAACGTATGCCGAAGGCAGCCCTTTTTGGTGAGCTAAAAGGTGGTCGGCGTAACAGAGGCGACCCACGGAAACGCTTCAAAGACCAGCTTAGGCGTCAACTTTGCTTGGCTGGCATAGAAGAGAGCATCTGGCTGCATGCGGCGTCGGAGCGAGACTCACGAAGGTCACTCACGAAGGCCGCGGGATACACATTTGAGACCAAAAGAAAATCTGCTGCCGAGGACAAACGCAGACGACGCAAAGAAAATCTAAATCGACTACCTGCGGACCATGGTTTTGCTTGCCCTGGATGTGGCAAAATATGTAGGTCGCAGTTGGGGCTGCACAGCCACGGGAAACACTGTATTCCTCACTAATCTTCGGATTCGAAGACAAGCCTCATTATTGTGTTTGTAATGTTATCACAGCACTTTGAGCCTACATTTTGTTTGTTAACAGCGATCTATAAATTAAAAAATTTATAAATCTAAAAATGTTCCAGTGATTCTCAGATTGTTATACAAAGCCACGACTTCCATAATATTTATTTTATTTCTGAATGTCAAAGTTATGTTGTTAGACAAGTCATAAATCGTTTCTATCCACTATTTTGTTTTAATAGAATGCTGTTTATTAAATGCAATTATTATTTTGTTACAGTACAAAGTTCCCGTGCGATCTATATGGTGAATGACGTCGATCTATAGGGTGAATGACGTCGATCTATAGGTGAATGACGTCGATCTATAGGGTGAATGACGTCGATCTATAGGGTGAATGACGTCGATCTATAGGGTGAATGACGTCGATCTATAGGGTGAATGACGTCGATCTATAGGGTGAATGGCGTCGATCTATAGGGTGAATGACGTCGATCTATAGGGTGAATGACGTCGATCTATAGGGTGAATGACGTCGATCTATAGGGTGAATGACGTCGATCTATGAATGACGTCGATCTATAGAGTGAATCACGTCGATCTATAGGGTGAATGACGTCGATCTATAGGGTAAATGACGTCGATCTATAGGGTGAATGACGTCAATCTATAGGCTGAATGACGTAAAGATAGTCTGTTTCTGTTCCTATTGTTGACGACGATGTCATGTGACCAGCACAACGACCAACCACCTAAACTTTTGCCCAACTAATGCCAGGTACCCATTAGCGTTGAGTGGACTAAGGGATATTAGCTCAAAAGTGACCTAAACATCCCAAAATTAAAATCTCAGTCTTCACCAGGATTCGAACCCGAGAGATTGCGGTTCAGAAGCCAAGCGGTTTACTACTCAGCCAGAGCACCATCAAAAGTAAAGTTCCCTTTCAGACCTTGCGATCTACTGGGCAGATCTGTTTCTTTTGGCCAGCGGTTAACAAGCAGGGTGTCATGTGACCAGCACCAAGACCACCCGCCTTAGTTTTCTCTTACTAAAGCCAGGTCCCTATTAGAGTTGGGTGGACTCAGGGACATTAATTTGTAAGTTAATTACAGTCATTTTAAACAATGAATCTGTGAAATGTAAAGAAGCGGTTTAGAGAATCTAATCAGTGCACCTGTGCTACACACTGGGTGGTGAATTCACCTCCCTCCCACAGTCTCCCATTCATTTCAGGAAAACTCACCGCTCAAAACACTTACTCCAACTGCCACCTCTTCCCCATGACTCAATACATAGCGCCCTTGAGGAGTGAAGAAAGATATACTTGTATGTTAGTTAGAAATTGTGTAAAGTATTCTTTGCTACTCACATATATATATATATATATATATATATATATATATATATATATATATATAATATCAGGTGGCCGAGCCTTGCTCGGTTAAATAAATGCCCTGCCCAGCCTGACTGTCGGACAATAAGAAGTTCATACCGGCTTTTGTCATCCATCCATCCCAGTGGTGCTACAGCCCGTGATCTGCTTTTAGTTTTACACATCCCTTCATTCATATCTTTAAACGCGTTCTTGTTTGCAAAGAAATATTTTAGTGTACTACGGTAAGCTTAGTGACGTTAGCAGCGTTTTTCCCGTTTATGTCATGGAAAACTATCATTCATAAATTATTCAAGCCAAAATTAATTTTACAACGAGACATTTTATATATCGAACAGTCGAACTCGAGTTTTCCCGATGTGGCCAATGAGATGAGATTTTTTTTCTCACTAATATGCAGATACGTTGAAATTTTAAAGAAAATTGTTAGAGCGTTTTCGAAATCAAATATATATATATATATATACACACAAGAATTGCTCGCTTATTAGTATAGGATATATTAAAAAACAACAACAAAGCTTATATTAAGAGTAATTGTATCAATTAGTTTGAATTAGTCACAGTTATGTAATCAAATTTGTAATAGATCCATACTACAATAATAAATCTTTGCTATTACAAATATTTTCGCCAATTGTTTTTTGATTAGTGAAATTTCATGCGTTTACCTTTTTCAATACTCTATGATCCTGTCACTTGTCTGGACAAGTAGGGAAAGGGTAGGGTTAGAAATAAGGGTGTATCTGGGTGATCGCTTTTTAAATACATACACATATATAGGTGAACGACCTGATTTCGAACGCGAGGGTTAATCCTTCTCAAACTCTGCAAGCCGATACACTAACCACTATGCCAGTGAATCGTTTATGAAAAATTAAGTTTTTGTTAGCTTCAGACTTTAAAGCGGTAATCTACAAAGGATAAAGTGGATTAACTCTACTAATACCACCGCACCAGACAAGTACAATTTCTTTCCCTTGTTCGAGATACCAAACAGAATAATTAATGACAAATAGTTAATAGATGAATTGGTTAATTTTTTTTTTCAAATTGATTCTTGTTTTGTCTGGGAAAAGAAATAACTGTGCAGAATCTCAGCTTCATTCGAGCTTTGGTGAGGGAGATTAGTTTAGTTTAGTTTTAATTTTAGGCACATCGGCACAGTATAGGCCATGTCGTGCCCGCAGTCCCCTTAAGGACCACTCTCCCTCTATAAAAGCAGGGCCAAAGTCCATATAATTAGCTCATTAAAATCAAGGTCTGTTTACAGTTAAAACAGTACAGGTACAAATTTTAAATATTTGATGGTGAGGGAGAAACAGCATTTACAAACTTTTTTACCAGACTGAGAGAAAAAAAAATAGCGCCCTAACGACACGACTACGAATCCACAGTCTAAAAAAAATGTCATTTTATGATTGACGAGAACAATAGTTAACTCTTTCTCTCCTAACTGACGATACCAGCGTTGATTCCATTAGAATGTGGTAAATAATTACGGAGAGAAAGAGTTAATTTGTAATAAAATACACAACAATAAATGCACATTTTCTTATTTCGTTTGCTGAGACAAACTTGTACAAGTACTTATTCTCTTGTCCTGTTAGAGTGTGCTGTCTGAATCAGGTTGGAATACAAATGCTTTATTACAGTTCCAGTCTCTCGAACTCTACTAAGGCTTCAAACTCGAGACCATTCAGTTTGTAAGCTTAGCGCTTTATCACACGGCCACAACGCCTCTCTTAACTCTTTCTATCCGTAATTATTTACCACATTCTGATGGAATCAACGTTGGTATCGTCAGTCAGGAGATAAAGAGTTAACGACGGAACCCCCCGGGGGGGATGACACTGAGATGATACAAGTTTGTATTAACTGAACACTTTTAATGTCCATGTTATCCATGTTATCATCGTTATTATCATCGTTATTATCATCGTTATTATCATCGATAATGCCAGACTAAAACATAATTTTACGCGTTTCGATTAAAAAAAAAACCCAAAACTTCAAACGAAGCTACAGAACGCTGTAATAACATCCACTGAAATCAACCCAGCAGGCAAAAACATAGAAACATAAATGTTGAAAAACACTTGACTCTGTCTAGCGGCAATGTCTGGATACACTGGGAAAAATAAACATAGAAAAAAAAAGAGGAGTAGAGTAAACAGAAAATAAAAAAAAAACATAGATGGAATAGTTTTCTTGGTGGAAAACCCCAGGCTTACATTACAGGAGGAGGCTGATTTACGTTGACATTTGCCTCAAATTTTTGGCTATTTTTGGCACTGACCTACTTTTAATTTCTTCTTCAGAATGCCGATTTTAAAGTGTTTTTTTTTTTTTTCAAACATGTTACAAATGCGTGACGGTTGCTTAGCCTAGAAAATGTTTGTAAAATGTTTTCCATGTCTCGGATGTTCCTTCAGAATATTTACTTCCTAGTCCAAACCTCCAGCAGGATGATAGGGATTGGAGCGGGCATAGTTTGAGCCCGGAACCATCGATAAATCCTAACGACAGTCCAGAGCGCAAACCGCATGATCAGTCAGCCATCCAGGACACAGTCCATGGCATCACTTTCAGCGTCGACGTCACCTTCCTGTGGCAAGGCTGGTTAGATGAGACGGTAAAGCCAATAGGGATGGGTTGCCTAACTTTTAAATACTAACTAGACAGGTATTACCCGCTGCCCGCGGGTCTTAACTTGTGTATCGCTAATATATTCACTGATTTAGTGCATTAGAAACAATTGAAGAAAATAATAATGTTTTAATTTAAGCGGACATTTGCGAAGAGAAGTTTCGTAACATTTCGTTCTGCGCATGCGTGACCTTTTTAATTAGATGTACGCGAATGAATGAAAACGGCTTCGTAGCTTTAGCGAACTAATGTATTAAAAATGCTTTAGAAAAACAAATTTGAATGTTAATTTGAGGAAAATATGAATTGAATGGACTATAATTAATATGCTTTTCTGTTTAATTATAAAAATATCTTTGCGAAGAGAAGTTCTATCATCTTAGAGTTGAATTATAGTTTTAGACCTAGATCTAGAAATAGAGATGTGTAACATTTCGTGAAATGTCTAATGAAAGATTGTACGTCAGGAGAACGACATTCGTAGATATAAGAAACGAAGTTATTTAAAAAAATGCTTTTAAAACACAAATTAGATGATATATTTTATTAAATAATGAAATCAATGGAGATTCTTTTGTATTTTTCAGTGTCAAAGTAAAAAACTGTAAGTGCAAAGTGTAATTCTTAAAATTAGATCTAGATCTAAATCCTTTCGATCATTTCTCATGTCAACATTGTAAACAAAACCTAGATCCATAAAATAGTATAGCTGTAATAGAGTTGGTCAACTTTTTTTTAGGGTCTTAAATTTGTTTTAGGGCTACAATACATACGCACAGGTCTAAGTTAGTACCCAAGGTACATTTCTGTTAAGTTTTGTCAAGATCGGTGAAACGGTTTTGATTTCTATACGGGGACATACATACATACATACATACATACATACATACATACATACGCCTTTCTTTTCCTTTTATAGTATAAATAAATAAACAATAAACAATAAAATACAAGAAAAGTCATAATTTTTACTTCACATGGACAAAGGTGCCGGTACGCCTCACCGGTGCGTACCGTCACAAAAAAAAGCACTGGGCGCTATATTGCTTTTAACTAATCACCATCATCGTTCCTTTGTGTTCCTTGTGGAACATATGGCCTCGACAAAAACACGCCACTCTCCACGGTCTCTTGCAAGTTTTTTGATGGCTTCCCAGCTCTTTCCGGTCTTCTCGGCTTCCTCCAGTATGCTGCGTCGCCATGTTCGTTTTGGTCTTCCTCTATGTCTTGTTCCCTGGGGGTTCCACTCAAATGCCTGCCTAGCTCTGCTGCTGGTATCTTTTCTAATGGTAATTTAACTATAACTTGATAAAAATGTAGATTTGGAAAAAAATCAATTCATGTATTTTTCGTTCTTTATTTTTCTATTTCACTTGGAGGCCACCTCTCCTAGGCCCTGCACAAACATTTTACATTATTAACCACTATACTGGAACTAGAGCCGGATTTAATCTTGATGAGGCCTAAGCAATTTAAGATATGGGACCCATTGTAATTCAAATCAGGCATTATTTAACATTGCTTTTTTTTTTTTTTGACTGAAAATATTAATTGAACGATTTTTTTATTTGGGGCCCCTAAGCTATCACTTCTGTTCCCTTTTTGTAAAACCGACCCTGAGTAGAAAGTGATCCCAACAGTTTGTATTAGTGAACCACTGTACTAGAACCGTTGAGGACAATCTCAGCAGTCGTATTTATTTGAACGTGTTGTCCTAACAGTCCTCTAGTGTACTCTCTAAACAATCTGTTTGAGAGAACAGGAAGCAACAACAAGAGTCTGATTACTCTCGTTAAGCAAGGCTGCGTCACGTGGTAAGGACTCCACCAATAGAAATCCCCCTTACACGCACTATATCTAATCTTCAGCTTTTGAAAAAAAAAAATGTGCTAGACTTACAACCAATAGGCGTGGTTTCTGACTCATTTGTATATCGGAACAAATTACAAAGTTTTTGTTTTCATTTTCGATTGGAATCGAAGTCTTACAGAGTGTAAATGTATTTTCGAGTTTGGAGAGTTCGTTTGGTGTAGGAGAGTGACATCACGGGCGTGTGAAGTGAATGAAATAACCCTAAGAAACAGGCGCCATTTAACTGTGCCTACTTTCTAAGGACGCCATAGGAAGCCATATTTTAAGATCGGACATTATGGCTGTTAAGACTGGATTAGATCGAGATCAATCGTAATACAAGGCCTGAACACTGACCAATGACGTCACAACCTGTGGGCAGTTTAGAACAACAGCTCGTTGCCAAGTCACAGTTCGTAACGTTATACATTATTGAGATATAACGCTATGAATGTGGAGTTCTTCTCCTTAGATAAACCTTTTAATTGCATGTTCTCATTTGCCATTAATAGCACCACCCTTAAAAAAAAAAAACAAGCTGAATCTAGAAAGACAGGACACAGGACATACTATTGTTGCCAAATACGATTCATACTCAAATCCCATTCTAAACATAATGAAATTGTTAACAACTTTTAATAATAAAATTAATAATAGTAGTAGTAATAATCTGTGGCATTTTACGTTTCGAGAGACGATCTTTTCCCTTTGCAACTTCCTGTGTGGCTAAAGAGGCCAATCCTTGATACACAGGTTGCAGGTTGAACATATACAATCACCAGACGCAGCTGCATTTTCAGCCTTCTTTCTGCTTCTGTTGTGTATGGCATCTGCAATCCGAGACCCTTCTCTTATGCTCTCTCTCTCCATGTGGATCTATCCAGTGCTACTTTTTCCCAGCTGCTAGTGTCGATTTTAAATAGTAACAATAAAGATAATAATAATAATCTTTATTGTCCGTAAGGAAATTTGTCTTACAATTTGTGCATTACACCTACTCTGGTTAATGAAATGTGAATGCTACAAAGATCGATAAGTTCGACTGAAAAAAAAACAACAAACAAATAGGGATGTCCATCGTTCTGAGAAATTAAAATGTCAATGTTCAGGCATGCGTTTCTAAACACAGATACTGACCGTCCTATATACACACTGGAGTGACCGATATACCTCAACACACATACACCTGTCCATATACTCACATAGGTCCACGCACGAGTACTGAGGCAAAGATTTTATGTCTGTCGTTTTGTCTGTCTCACATGTGCTACAGGTTATCTGTCGCCCTTCCAGGGGCGGATTGGCTATATGGGCATTCGAGCAAACGCCCGATGGGCCGGTACCTAAATGGGCCGGTATAGGACCACAGTAATCCTCTGTAATCGTCTGTTTCATAAGATAATGGCCGCATGGATATCACTAAGGCACGTATTAAATTGTTAAAGGTTTTATAGTATTCTCTTATAAAAGGGTTCCCCTGAGCGACAAATTTATATTCACTGCATGTGTACAGCCAGGGCCGGTCTTAAGCCACTGCAGCCTATGCGGCCGCAGTGGGCCC
>JADKLZ010005243.1:638850-654474 GCA_021533235.1 Biomphalaria straminea | reverse complement strand
AGAGAGACTAAGAGAGAGAGAGAGAGACTGAGACAGTGAGAGAGAGAAGGAGAGCTTCAGAGAGACTGAAAGAGAATTAGAGAGGAAATATGAGATTGAAAGAAGAAGAAAAGAGATAATGGAAGAGAGAGGAAAAGAGAGGTAAAGAAAGAGAGAAACAGAAACAAAGAAAAGCTTGACGCTTACCTAAGGGGGGAAGAACTCTGTCCTTAAAATTATATATACCAATAATGTACAAGTTTTTTCCATTATTTGTTCCAATCAAAAAATCAATTACCAATAATCAATTGACTAATTGTGTAATTTTTGTTTATTGATTCACGATTTGTTAGATAGTATAAACAATTTTTTAATGTATCAGATCAGAGAATGCGTGAGGGAGTAATAGCGTTAATAATTTATAAGAGAGAGACTTGAGAGAGAGAGAGGGAGAGAGAGAGGGGGGGAAGGAAGAGAGAGAGAGATAGAAACAAAGGGAAAAAAGAGGGACAGAAGGGAGAGAGATGAACAGATAGAGACAGAGAAATATATCGATAAACAGAAAGAAACTAAAACACAGCGTAAATGTTAAAAAAAAAACAACAAAATAATAATACTAATAACAACAATAATGAAAATAATATATTTATATGTAGACTACACGAATATTAAGGGATAATGTTCCCTTAATTAAATCTTTGGCTAGAAAACAGATCAGCAGATGTTAGATGTTTTATTAATGAAATTTTATACTGTTTTCTTAACAAAAAAAAAAAAGCAAAGAAAAAAAAAACACCAGCCAAACTTAACCCTTAACTCTGAATTTACCTGGCCATCTCATTCATTAAGAAACCCCCGCCATTGACTAGCATTAATCACGTGACGCGCTGATTTTTTTTTTTTTAAAGATGGAACTTATCGAGAGAAAGTATTTAATCACGATAACAAATACATATACTTTCAAAGAAAGGTAATCGTGAATATTAAGTTGGGGAGTAGGGGAGATGACTACGCATGCTGTAAGAGTAGAATACAAGTCAATACCATCCTGTTATCTTTAGAACGGGTTATTGCTAGATACAAAGAGTTGATTACGACGGTGTATTTTTTTTCACCTTGCAGTAGACTTAATAGGTAGGTTAAGGTGACTGGAGAATGAGGAGACTCAGGTGAATACCGAATGGCGAGCTAACATAGACCAGCGGCTCTCAACCTTTAAAGCTCGGCGACCCCTTTTACACCCCCCCCCTCTACCGCGACCCACTCTCCGCCCACACACACACATATACAGCAATAGAATAATAGGCAGTAACAATCCATATTTTCGATGGTCTTAGGCGACCCCTGGCAAATCATCAATCGACCCACAAGGGGGTCGTGATCCACAGGTTGAGAACCCCTAACATAGACTAACGTGAATTGAAAGATATGTTTAAAAAATTATTTAGAACTTTTTTTTATTTCTAACACCGATATTTAAAGTTGATATTATTTTGTCATTGGAATTATGTTTAACTCTTTCTCTCCGTAATTATTTTCCTCGTTCCAATAGAATTATTCATTTGGCTACATTTGTATTTCACTATCCTGCAGAGCTTGAGAGGAGAATCCTAGCAATCGAATTGAGATGCAACAGAAGGATCCTAGGCATCACATTCAAAGACCTCATCACAAACAAAGAGATTAGAGACAGTGTTACTGAAGCGATTAGACCCCAGGATGGCCTGTTAAAGTATTAACTATAGTAAAAAGAAAAAACGCAAGCTTAAAATCTATGGCCATATAACAAGATCTTCTGGGCTTGCAAAGACCTTCCTTCATGGAACAGTACTAGGAAAAAGAAGAAGAGGCAGACAGAGAAAGCGATGGGAGGCATGCCATTGAAAGAGGTTCTAACTAAGGCAAAAGACAGAGAGGAATGGAGAAAGACAGTCGACGAGTCATGCATGGTGCCCCAACTAAGGGATAGGTAAAGGTAAAAAAAAACAAAACCTGTTAGCATTAAACTTCAATAGCTTTTTTGTTTGTTATTAGAAAATTTTTATTTTGGTATAGGTGTCACATACGCCAGTCTGGGTTTGTCTATGTTATTTTTATTTACTAGGGAAACTTGAAAAAACCTAGAATCTGGGTTTTTCTCTAAACTGGAATTACCAGGGAGTCATTTATAGCTTTTCTTTGTCTTTCTAGAAATTGAAATCTATTGGTTGATTTAAAAATAATTAGACATTTTTCTTAAAAACTAGCGCCAGGATATTGGCGGGGCTAGAAGGAACGCCAGTCGATAAAATAATTTCATATGAGCAAGTCATGTTTTATTAGAGCTCTGTTTATAAGCCTTTGTGATTTTATTTCATATAGTTTGATCTGCATTGTACATAAGTTGTACTTAAGTTAAATTTGAATTAAAGTTCCAAGTTGTTTTATTTTACGGAGAAGTTATTTACTTGATTCCTAGATCGTAATAATTCAATATTGTATGAGTTCAAGACATAGTCCCCGGCAACACAAGATCATTCTTCTACTCAGGCAGCAGCTTCCTATAGCACTTCAAGTTAAAGTTGATAACATCATTCATCAATCAATCTGAAGTAGAGGAACAAGACTTGTGACAATAGGATTGTAGCGGAATGCGTGCTCTTTTTTTTCACAACAAAAATTAAAGTTTATAAATCCAAAAAATCAATTTAGTTTAATGGAAGTCAAATCAACGTTGACATCGTCAATTAGGAGAGAAACAGTTTATTGTGTTTATAATAGGGAATTCCAAGCTTCTGTTTCCATGCGTACGATGAGTAGCTAAATATGATTAGAGATTTGAGTAGCTTTCAGCAGCTTTAACTCGACATAAGACCTATAACTGACCTATAGCTGACCTACAACTGACCTATGGTTGAACTATAACTGACCAATATTTGACCTATAACTGACCTATAACTGACCTATAACTGACCTATAGCTGACCTATAACTGACCTATAACTGATCTATAGCTGACCTATAACTGACCTATCGTTGACCTATATCTGATCTCCTTCAGACTTAGGAAGACTATGGTTCATCTTGAAGAACACTTTTTCGTATGACTTTTTCGTACGACTTTTTCGTATGACTTTTTCGTATGACTAGTTTGGAAAGTCACACACGTCCACATTAATCACAAGGTTAAGATGGCATTTGCTTTTGGTGGTTGAGGAGACAACCATTTTTCGTTTGGCAGAGAAATCTTTTCTTCCACCGCTGAGGTCCCTTTTTTTTTTTTTTTTCGCTGTGCAAAGCCTTCTTGGTCACCATCTCTCTCCATGTAGTGCGGCCCCAGGGGCTACGTCTTTCCAGCACTCAGCATCAATGTCCAACGCCTTAAGGCTCCGTTGGATTACAACACATGTTGGAGGTGGGGGGGACCACCACTTAGAACCTAGACCATCCACAAAGCTCTTAGTCAATACTATACCAATTACAACTGAGTCTTTAGTCAAACTCATTGTGCTATCTTGTAGTCAGCATGTCCGCATGACTGTAATTGAATTAAGCGTTAAACTATTACTTTTATATAGCGCTATTTTCACGCTTATAGCATGCTCAGAGAGCTGTGGTCCAATCTCATTTGTGGACAAGTGGGGGCAGGGTGCGCGGGGCCCTGGGCGAGCGTCATGTGCGGGGCCCTTAGCCGTAATGCTGGACTATATATGTACTGTAAACTCATCACGCTAACAGGTTCATCCGTCTCTAAAGCTGTAACAATACAGTCTGTCCGAGTTGTTAAGCGATGATTCCCTCTTAGTGAAAGGTATTTCGAAATCAGAGATGTATGTTCAGAGTTTAAATGGCAATTAGTATCATAAAGATATTTGGAAAATATTGAGTAACAAGTCCTGATTTGGTGAAATTGTTGACAATAAAGTCTCGATCGCGGTGCCCCTAAAGGAGCGGGGCCTGAGGCGGTTGCCCCACTTACCACCCCCTAAGGCCGCTACTGGTGTGTGTGTGGGGGGGGGGGAGGCGCACAGTAAACACAACTCTGCTCGAGTCGGGTGTCGAGCCTCGAGCCCCTTTCACAGGTAGCAAGTCAAGTTCAAGCGTACTATAAGTATCAATCATGCATTAATACTTATTCTCTGGCGATGATAGAATCAATATTCAAGAAATTGAGGTATGCTACGATTGTGTTTGTTCCGTTCACAATTTACTGTAAGTAATGTTCAAATGATCCAAGTTCTATGGATGGTAATGAAAATCTCCATATTGCTTATTTTATTACCACTCATTCGAGTAATCATTATCTGGCACTTCCGGGGTCGGGCTTCGTTAGAGAGAAACCAAATTCTGTGCAGTCCCTTTATCAGTGTCCACTGAGGAATTATCGGGGGATGTGTCAGTATCGCCCCCTGACAGGGAGCGAGAATCTTCTTAGAGATGTTAAGGGCTTATAGGTGTCTGTGACGTCAGTTGTCATTATTAGCATTATTATTATTTAAAAGTTCCCTGAAGCCTTGCAGGAGCAGGCGATGTTATGGTCATCTGTTTCTATTGTCCAATAACGAACTAATATATTCCTTCTCTGGCACTGCAAAGGTCGAGCTTCGTTAAAGAGAAACAAAATTCATTGTAGTCCCTTTAACAGTGTACTCTGAGACATTGTCTGGTAATATGGCAATGATCCATGGTGGAGGCTAAAACGGCCGGAACAGTCCCTCATTGCGCAGTGCCGAACGGGACACTGTCCTATTGGTGCATATTTTGCCCGGTTCCGGACCAATTTTCATGTCCGATGCCGACACTGTGGAGATTCTGTGGAAACGGTGGAGCATTTCTTGCAATAGTGTCCGCAGCTCCGAGAGCTGCGGGAATCCTTGTCTGCAGAGTAACTTAATCTGTATGGAGGCTTAAAGGCACTACGTCAAACAGCAGAGTTTCTTGCCAGGGCTCTACGGGAGAACCGATCCTTCCAGCCCTGATTTTCATTTTGGAGTTCATCTCTTAGGTGATATGGCAGGTCTTCGAATGTGTCTTCGAGGTCAGTTGTCATTATCCCTTCGGTTGATATATAAAAACAACAACAACAACAGATGTATTGTTATTAAGGTTATATTATTTTATTACTAGCAATATCTAACATATAACATAACTAATATAAAAATATTTTTATAACGAATTCTAAAGGGAAGTAATCTAGTCCTCACCGCCCCCTCCCAATACCAAGAGAAGATTTACTAGCCCAGATAGCAAACAATATGAACACTTATACAGTACAATGTAATACTAACTCTATTACACAATGTAATGTAACACATGCATATATAAATGAATAAGTTGCTAGGCCTAACTTTTGGATGCACTCCTTGGCACTCCAGGTCGTCTGCTGTCTGTGAGCCAGATACCACCGCTTCATTTTCCCTCCTCTCGGTCTGTCTGACGATCACAAAAAAAAAAAAAGAGAAACTTGTTTTATTCTTGAAGGCTTTCTTTCTTTTTTTTTACTCGTTAGGCCAACTACTTGCGAGCAAGGGCAGACAAGCAACCATCTACGTTCTTGACTTACTGCCCCTGACGGTGTTCCAACCTGTAATAAAATCTACGCAGATGAGTAACCGTGCTGAAATTCTAATGTAGTTTGCTTGCAAAATGGAAAATAATGGAGATAAAAAACACAGCTTCCTAACGTTTGTTGGTGTGATGGATTCATTCCGCTTCGTTGCGATGGCTCAATATAGATTTGGCGTAAAGGAGATTCAACAAAGACTTCAAATTGTACATTTTGACAAATGATAATTACCGAACAAATGTCATTGAATTTGACGATCTACTTTTCAACAGGGCAGGCCTTACAAGTTGCGGTACCCAATGTAATGGATGCTTGCAAGGCCCCATCTTCTAATCTTTTTTTTTTTTAACAGTTATTACAATTCAATTAAACTATTACTATTAATTAGATAATTATATAGACATGCATATGTAACAACTCAAACGCAATAGGTGCCTATGAATATATTAAAGTTTCGCCAATCGCATAGTAGGCTAAATATGTTAACCCTTTGAGTACTACAACTTTAAAAATATTTGACATAGTGATATGCTTAATGTAAATTGCGTGTAAATTAATATGACCATATTACAAGATCTTCGGGGCTCGCAAAGACCTTCCTACAGGGAACAGTGGAAGGAAAATGAAGAAGAGGCAGAGAAAGCGGTGGGAGGACAACATAAAAGAATGAACGGGCCTGCCACTGGAAGAGGTTCTAAACAGGGCAAAGGACAGAGAGGAATGGAAAAAGACGGTCTACAGGTCTTGCTTGGTGCCCCAACGGTTCACAGACTAAGGGATAGGTCACAGGTGACAGGTAACAAATTGCGTGGCCCCTGCTAGGAGTGTGGCCCTATTGGAGCACATTGGCCTAAGGCCTGCTCTTGAAAGTAAGTTTAGTAAATCTTACGTAGTGGAAATACTTTTGCCTTGATGCCTATTTTTGCGTTAGATGTTTGTCTTTTCTTATTTGTAGCCAATGAAGTTCTCGTGGCCCAAACAATCTGGGTTTTTACTTTGGTCTATTCGATATATATATATATATTCAACATCAAAGAATGGACAGGCCTACCATTGAACGAGGTTTTAATCAGGGCAAAGGATAGAGAGGAATGGAGAAAGATGGTCCACAAGTCTTGCTTGGTGCCCCAACGGTCCACCAGACTAAGGGATAGGTAACAGGTAACAGGTATTTTCCTTTAATGTTTATATGCAATAATCAATCTTTGTTATAATCAATGTCTTGACTTTAGCTGTACTACAATGTAAAAAAACTTATCTGAGATAGCAGATATAGAATAGGTCTCAAAACTATGACGGTTACCAGGGACAGTGCATAAAGAGGAAAAATTAGCCCATATGATGACCCTACTGATAGATTCCCTTCATTGGCAATTAAGGATGGCAACTAATCATAAAGACTAATGCATCTTTCTTTATGTTATTGCTGTTGGACATTTGAATCACCTATCAATGGCTCAGCGCTGCCAACATGTAGTCAGTGTGCTGATTTTCCCAAACGGCACGATGGGACCTTGGACATGTGTTGTTTCACATAAGGATTGACTACACAGCTCTTTCGTCATTACAGTCCACCTCGTCACGGTCTGACGACCGCTGTTTTTACTGCTACAAAGGGACATGTTTGTGAACAACTGCCCAGACAGATGGACATAACTGTTAATTCATAAATCAAGTTCTGTGAAAACATTATTATATGTAAGAAGGAAATTAAAAACATTCAGCTACAATAGACCCTGGATGACCAATATAAAAATTAACATTTTGTCATCATCAAGATGTACATAGATGTCTATTTCTAAGCGCTGGTTATGAGTGTGTTGTATGTCTTCTTTTCGTGTGTGAGTGTTGTTTGTATGTGCATCTATATCGCAAATCTATGTTGTTGTTGTACATTATTTACGCTGATGTTGTCAATTGTAGTCAAAACAAATTTCCATTTGTTTGGATCAATAAATTTATCTTATCTTATCTTATCTTATGTTATACGTTAAAAACGTTGATTCAAAATAGAAGATCATTTCGTCCATGTGTTCGTCTAGTCATGCCCGTTAAGTAGAGATTTAAACTCAGATACGTCGTTGGTCCTCATGTCTGATTCAGGCAATCCCTTCAGTGGTCTTATTGCGCAAAAGCAGAAGGAGCGATTATCAGAATTTGTCCTATCATATGGAGCAAGAAATGTTCCTGTCTTTCTGAATATTTTAGCATTCTATGTTTTTTTTTTTAATTTGTTTATTGTGGTTTAGTGTTCTACTTGAGAACTTGTAATAAGAAGATCTAGGTTACAAACATAGACATACATAAATATAGACTGGCCAATAAGAGAGACATACATAAATATAGACTGGCCAATAAGAGAGTTTTATGAAGTAGAAATTTGTGATTTGCAATTGTGTGTACTTTAATTTATGTCTAGAAATTTTGTTTAATCTCTAAGACTGATGATCATGCAATTTTTTAAATTTTTCATAATTCGGAAATCCGAATAGAATAGATATACATGTTTTCAACTTACATGAAGTTAATTCCTTTTTTTCAGTCTATATTTATGTATGTCTATGGTTACAAAGTAGCGCTTTATTAATGTTATGATACTTATTCTTGTAAGAGTACTAGTTATTTGTACGTAATTTGTGTGCATATTTTTTTTCCAAAATTCATATTTGTAATACATTCATTCTTATAAATATTAGACAATTTTCTAGTTTTGACTCGACCAAGTTGAATACTATTTTACGAGACCTACGGGTACGCTTTGATGTTGTATGCCAGTAGTACGGGTAGAATTACTACTATGTATTAAACCACACAACACCAGTGGCCATTGTTGTCCGGAGATTCTAGATTTGGGTTTATCTTATATTATTTAAAACAGACGTTACATCCAAAAAAAAAAAAAAAAAGATGATTACGCCCTACGCGTCATGCATATTAACCAATGACCTAAATTCTGCCATGTAACTGGTATTCCTGGCTGGCTCAGGCAACTCACTCCATGCTCTAATAGCAGTAGGGAAGAAGGAGCATTTGTACTGATTTGTCCTATCATATGAAACGAGCAATGTCTCTTTATCTTTGTGTCTTTCTGAATATTTTATTAAATTTCTTTTTTTGTTGTATATGAAGGTTACGGTTCAATGTAAATGCTTGGGTTTTTCTATGAAAGCTTGGGTTTCTATGTATAAGCTTTGTATATTGCAGTGGTTCTTTTGTCTAGGTTTTATTTTTAGTAGGTCTAACAAAACAGTAAGAACAAGAAATAGAAGCTTTTTTTTTTTATTTCTCCTTTGCAACTACGTCAATCTGGCGGGTAAGGTATCGTCTGCTGATGTAAGAGCAGGGAGGGGTGGGGGCGGTGTTGGAGAAAACGAAAAGAATGGCAGAAAAACAATGGGGGGGGGGCGGTGAGATCTGAATGACGAGGTCTGGAGACCACAAGAGAGGGGCGACGGTGCTAGTCGAAATCTTTCTCCTGTGCCAAATAGTCTGAGCACCTAAACGTTTATTAAATACACAAGACTATACGAGTGTTGAGTGGATGGTGCCGCTAGCAGATTGTGTTAATAGCACACAGTAATAATAATAAAATATCATCTTCCACAGGTACACCTTCAGTTTCTGTTACTATGGTATCAATTTTGAGTATAACCCCCCCCCCCCACTCCCAGACATCTGAGGGGCAATACAGATGCAAATATATAGTAGGGGCGGCCCCGCTCTCCCCATGCAAGATGTTTTGAAATACCTTTTAATATTTTTTAAAATAATAAATAATAATAATAATAATAATAATAATAATAGGCTTGTCTTCGAGTCCGAAGATTAGTGAGGAATACAGTGATTCCCGTGGCTGTGCAGTCCCAGCTGTGATCTACACATCTTGCCACATCCAGGGCAAGCAAAACCATTGTCCGCAGGTGGTCGGTTTAGATTTTCTTTTCGTCGTCTAAATAAATAATGTAGGCTTAAAACCGTTTCCAACATACCTGAATATTGCTAACTCGTATAACGTAATATTTGGTGTATTATGTATTAGTATTTATGTTACACAATCATTTTGATTTTTAAAAAATCGCCATTTTTAGGGGTGATCATAAAATAATGCAAGAGATGTATGTTACTGTTTACGGAAACATATACTTGTCAATTGTAATATTTTTTTTTACCCAGACAAATATTTAAGTTTCGATATTATGCCCCTATTCTTTTTTTTTATTCTTTTATTTTTATAATTACTAAAGTTTATACTTGTCATATATAACAATTTATTATCGAGAATCAAAATGAATTCTACCCTGCGTCCCTCATAGCAAGGACAAGTTGAAGCAAATAATCCTAAAACGTTTATGATTTTTGTTTTTTATTTATAGAAAATATCTTTAACAGTATTTTAAAGACTAGAACTTAAATTCCGTTTAGTAAGGTAGAATAATCTCATTATATACATGTCTTGACATAGCCATAATTATAATAATAATTGCAATGTAAATTTTCAAGATGTAGGATAAGTGCAGTGTTTCACATGGGTATGCAAACCCAGTTGAGAGCTAGTTGCATTTGTTTTTCACATCTAATGCATACAAACTTTTTTCAATGGCGTCTATTTCATTTGTCTATAGGTATTCTTCTTTTTTTTCATTTATTTATTTTTTTCTTTTTGCTAAATTAAACTTAACGTTTTATAACTTTTGAGCATGTTGTGTGTCTCTATGGCTGTGTTTCTATTTTGTTTCTGCATTCAAAATATTTGTCACTCTTTTTTAAACATAGATTGACAACTATTTCATTCGCATTTCTGAGAATACACAGTGGCAAGAAAGAGAAAAACAAAAGTTTAAAAAAAAAATAACAATACATCTTTGTTTCTTTGTTGTATTTTTTTTCATCAACAAAATTCTCTTGGTTTATTTAACAATTTTTGTTGTTTGTTTGTTAAAAAATCATACGTATTAATAAATATTTATATATATATATTAAAACAATGAACAATGTTTTTAAAAAAATACACATTTCAAATGAGACATTTAAAAAAATGTATGATAAAAAAAAATGATTATACAAAATCAATGAGACTCATCGAGGTATTTATAGCCTCATCGCCTCAACCACATCAAAAAAAAAAAATATAATACAACAGTGTTTCCGTAGTAACACAAAAATTATCGCACATTTTGGCCAATACAAAAAGATAACAAACACAAAAATCTTTAAGAACCTGACGTAAAAAAAGCATGAGGTCAACAAATGAAGCGTGTGTAGCATATATTAACATATAATTAGCATATATTAACCATTTTTTATAACAATTTGTACAGTAACGGTATAAATAGCATAAATTATCATAATGATAACAATTGCAATAAACAGTTATACTCTTAAAGATTCATCATATACACAAAGCTACTCTGAGGTGACACTTTATGGCTTAAAGGGACGCAATCGTCTGAACAGGAGGTAGTATATTTTATTTTTAGTTTGTATATATATAAAAAAAATATTGTTACAATTGACGAAACAAAAAAGTATAATATTGAGCTTTGAAAGTTGTAATTTTATACATAAATAACTTTTGTTTTGTTTCAGAGGTAAGTAAGAAAGTTAAAAATCATATGAAGTAGCATTTTATCTATGTGTTTATTATTACACAACTTGCGTCCCTTGCCTAAAGGAAGTTCTTCATTAAACAAAAAAAAAACTTCAATAAAAATAATAAAAATAATAGATAATTTAAAAGTAACAAAGACCGACAAATATAAAAAAAAGTCACAGAGGTTTGGTTTGATAATAAATATAATGCACATTCAAAATAACGAAGCAGTGAAGTGGGGGGGGGAATGGAGAAAAAAGATATTTCATGAAAGAAGTGGGACATTTACATTACTTAGTGCTCAGTGTTTTTTTAATATTGTACTATGCTACAACTGTATTGTTTTCGTTCATATGTATGCTTGGTTTTAAGAATAATACTTGGTTTTTGTGTTTCTGAATTTACATTGCAGCCAATCTTCAATTGCATGTTTATGCTTTATGTTTTAAAATCTAAATTTGTGTTATATGTAAACTATTTGTTTTCATATATAAGCTTGGGTTATAATGTGTTTCGTTACTTTTAAGGTCTGGTGTGACTAGAGCGAATGGTTACTTGGCGGCGTCTTAATCCTCTCTTATCGCTTTTCTACAACAAAAGGGTCTGTGATAACTGGAGACTGTTGGTCACAGGACTTAATAAGGATTTGAACTCGAGACCCCTTGGTTTGGAAGACACGCTCCCATGTCCCCCCCCCTTTTTTTTAAAAGAAGAATATTGTAGTGTAGTGTGTATGTTCAATAACATTTTAATATTCTTAGTTAGCGAGATAGTAAGCATGTTATTATTTCGGTATATGAGTGTATGAATATCAAAAGGCGACAGGTCCAAATATAATGACTTAGATTGAATTGTGAGGTAATAAATAGATATATTGGCGACATTGTCGCAAAAAAAAAGAATATAAATAAATAGGTAAAATAAATAAATGGGCACAGACAAAAAAAAATGTTACTATTTACAATTGAAAAAAGGTTTTTAAAAAATGTATAAATAGAAAAACGGATGTGTGGGGGGTGGGGAGGGGTCCTCAGGTAGTTAGTGTATAGCTTATGGGATGGGCGTAACGTAGCGCAGATAAACCACGCATTGTTATAATCATTGTATAAATTCATTGGTCAGTTAAAGTGTCATTACTTTAGCATTCACTCGCATTTTCACCGCAGAAAAAACCAACAAACAAACAAACAACAAGACGCTGTAAGCAGAGATGAATACATTCATACATTTGAAAGGAAATAGCTTTTGCTGATTGGGTCCTGCCTGGTATCTTTAATAACAAATGTCCCATATAAGTAATATATATATATATATATATATATATGTTGGATTATAGCTCGAGATAAAATTAGATTTAATTTATTCCTATTCAAAAGTACCATTACCCTATTAACGTTTATGTTCGCAGTAATATAACGTAAATTTCAAAATCGATAAACATTATCATCATAGCTCATCATCCTGACATAAACGGTCTCCTATGTTATCATTATACATAAATAATAAATACATCAACACATTGCACAAATCGTGTATGCCTCGCCTGTCAGCATGACACTGGATTCAACAGCAGAATAAGAGACAATATAAATATGTCAGTGCCATATGTCAGTGTTAAATGACATTGTCAAATGACAGCACGACTTGAACGATAGGAACAAGGGAAAAAAAAAAAGAGACAGTCACTCTGGAAGTCGGGGTTCTTATTTACATGGGCGTCCCCTTTTACTCGTATATAACTTAAATAGTCACTATGTACAGTCATATGCGAATTACAAACATACATTATATGTAGGCCTACATACACAGACCAGACACTCGGGCAAGTCTCGGAAAGATACACAATTTTTTTTTTCAAATTACTCTCGAACCGCGAGTTCGTAACACACATCACATCCGGTTCATCTTTCACACTATCAACGATTGGTTGAGTTGCCAGGCAACTGAGGTATACAAAACGATAACTTCCGGTTATCATATTTAAACAAAGAAAAAAAAAAAGATGTTGAAATGGAATATATGGCTTATGTTTATATTTTTTTTTTTTGTAGCGCCCAAGAAATGAAACGATAGAAAACTATAATTTATAACAAATGTGTTTGTTATATGAAGCTGTAAGCAATGTCAAAACATCCATAACATATAACTTATGAACTATTTGAGGATAATATAAGCTGAGATGATTAGTTTGTGTTTGGATCAGCTGTCAACAATTGAAAATCGAAAGTGTGCTGAGATACGAAAGGGAGGCAAGTATAAAATGAGTATAAATTTTAAGAGAGTACACATTAGAGTATTCTAAGTAGGAATAATTTTTTTTCCATTAGACACATAATCAAAGTACATCTACATGGCGAAAAACGTAATAGTTGGGAAAAAATACAACAATTTTTGGGGGAAGTTTAAAAAAAAAAAAAGAAGAACAAAATATGCGAATTACCTCCCTTTTCACTGATCTCGACAACACAATTATATCATAATTTCATTACGTAATACTAAGAAATGGAACATATCTTTCAGCACCCCAATAATCGTATCTGTTATCTGACAGTAAATAAATCTTTGCGCATTTAAAAGCTTAGTAATTAAGTGAAAGTTAAATCTACAAAGTCTACCCTTACGCAAAATAATTTCGAGGTCAAAAACCGAAATCCCGCTGGTGGACTACTCCGGAACGTTCTATAAGTGGGGACAGCTGATTGGTTGATCTAAGTTTCCTTGCATTTCCGATATCATTGGATTCCGTGAGTGCGTGTCCCAATGGCAAAGGTTTCAACATTGCTATCTGCTGTGTGTGTGTGTAAATATGTAACATAGTGCGTGAAAGCTGATATCAGACACTAACGCTGGAAGCTCATCAAAGCAAGCATGTGGCGGGGGGCGGAATAGTGTGAGATCCAACTTCGATAAGTGTAACATTAATGTTACATTGAGATCCACTATTTCAATCCCTTATCTATATATCCTCTACATTGATGTATCTATTACAGAATAGAGAAGTTAACATAGGAAGGGGGGGATGATGTGTGAGAGAGGGCTTTTTGATATTAACCGTATATGCATGAATGTTGGGTTTATTTCAATTGTACATGATCTAGAAAAAAGCTGTCACACAGAAGTCATTAAGGCTCTGTAATGATGCTTTTTTTTTAAGACTTTGATATACAAGTCTGGAAACGTGAGTTCAACCCAATGAGTTCGTCAGGCTGGGCCCTGGGCTCTGCTTACATTTTGATTGGAATTATTCGCTGGCCCCTGCAAGCCCAAGGGCCTGCAATCAGGAGGAATTTGCAACTACATTTGAAAGAATACAACAGAGAAGGGTTCTCTAATTCCTTAGGCGTTGGTCGGTATCCGTTTCAGGCCAGCCCAGTATGCAAGGAACTATTTTGTTGTGTGTACAGGCTGAAAGATTTTGGGCTCCTTGGTTAGGTGGATCATTCAGAGAACGATGTTCTTTAGGGTGTGGGTGTCTGCCTACCCAACCGAGACAATATCTGTGCCAGGTATATTTAGAGTTTTTTTTTTATATCCTGCAGGCATTGAGAAGGCACAGGAGCACAAGAAGCAAGGTCAAGGCTGGGGACACGCTAAGTGACGTCACTGAGCTATAAGTACCTTTGCACTCAGATGAGTCCTGCCGGCTGTATCCTTTAAGACAGTCGCAGCGATAGGAGCCTTGGGTGTTCACGCAGACAGTATTGTCGCTGCAGTGGTGACCCTTGGGGCCACCAGCCACTTTACACTCATCGATATCTGCAAAGAAAAAAAAAAAAGTAAATGAATTAATTCAAGGTATGGGGAAAGCTGCAACCTTTTTTAAAACAATATAACATAATAAATAAAGAAGAAATTTAAAATTTTTAAAACATCAGCTACATATATAAATATATTTCATAAAAAAATCACTCAGATAAAATTTAAAGGGGCCCTCAAGCTACTGGGGACTCCAAGCCTATTGATAAATCCGGCACTGTATAAGAAGCCGCCTCAAAAACTGCTCCCTTTTCGATTATACACATACCGGTACTTAAATACTCAATTCTCCCCCCCCCCTCTTTTTTTTTTTAAATATTCTTCCCGTACTAATTATAGCTAGCTTCAATCAGGTTGACCTATCGCTAACAGTGACGAAGAGGTGAAGGCCACGTGTCTCACCAAATATACCAACTACTCGAGACAGGATATGCAAATCGGTACTAATCCAAATTTATTATGCGATAAGAAATCTCTAACAGCATTCACTCCCCTTAATGTCTTTTTGGAAGGCAAAACTGTTCTAAATAAACTTTGGAAAAAATAAATAAAGAGAAACTACAAAAAAAAAAAAAAAAAGGAATTTAAAAAAGAAACGAAACTAAAAAGAAGAGGTACTCTTTTTTTTTTTCTTTCTGCTAGCTCAGCAAAAGTGTGGCGCGTGCGGTGAGTAATATGCGCAACTTTCTGACGTGGTGGCTTCCAAGTGGATGTCAATTTTGTTTTTTAGGTTTTTGTTGGGTTTTTTTTTTTTT
>JADKLZ010005243.1:626690-638301 GCA_021533235.1 Biomphalaria straminea | reverse complement strand
TCTCTCTCTCTCTCTCTCTCTCTCTCTCTCTCTCTCTCTCTTAAACAAATACATTCAGTTCTATTTCTTTCTAGTCCTACAGACGGACTGAAAAAAAAAAAAAATTATAGACTTGTAATACTGAAAATTTAGAAGTAAAATTTCCGTTTCAGACCTTGTTATCTATAGGGCAGATGATGTAAAGGTCATCTGTTTCTGTGGCCCACGGTTAGCTAAGGTGTCATGTGGCCAGCACTATGACCAACCGCTTTTACTTTTCACCCAACTAAAGTCAGGTACCCATTTGAGCTGGGGTGGACTCATAGGCGCCCAAAGATCTCGAAATTAAAAACGCCAGCCTTCACCAGGATTCCAATCCGGTAGACCCAGCTGAAACCTACAAATTTTGTCACACGTGACGCAGACAAAGTCATTGACGGTTACTTGAAGAAAAAAAAAACGCAACGAAGAGTTTAGTTTAGAGACTGGACACGGTAGACTCTGTTCAAATCCTATGGATAAGTTGATACAGCAACTACGGCGTTATGGGGATCGTTCGTTCACTTTCGTTTCCCAAGTAGAGGCTAAGCCCACAATTTGAGCTGCGGGAATTCAGTGCGGAACTCAGATCCGGACTACAAAATCTCGGTGACTCCCGCGATATTCAGATCGGTAACTGAGGACTTAACCCCAAGACAACTCCTTCCCTCAAAATGCAACCTACAATCTGTAAGGTAGGGTCCAATAATTGCGCGTGGCAGTACAAGATAGGCTGAGCTGTAAGATGACAAGGCTAAACAGAAAACATTAGTTAGGAAGAACAGACTTGAAAAGAGAGTGTGTATTATTTTCCTGGGCCCGGAGTTATCTCACATTCCTATCTTCGCTAAAGCTAGACGATGGAGCTGTTTTTGTTTAGGCTAAGTTGAAATGAGCTAGGCTAAGTAGAAATGAGCTAGACTTGAAACTGAGCTACGGCGATCAGGAAGCCAAGAGTTAAAGACTTGTGTCTGTAGTCGCAACAATGTCCTTAATGTACAGTCTTGCGTTTGGAAGCCGCGAGTATATTATGCAACTAAGGGAAGTATGACTCAAAATTAGATTATCTTTAATGATCAGGAGAGTTGGAGGGAGAGGTAAGAGGATCGGTGAGTAAGGAGGAGACATGCATGGAGTGAGTACAAGTTGAAACATGAACAAGATTAAAGCTGGCGGGGGAGATGAGAACGAGAGGGGGGGGGGGGGGAAAATCGGGAAAGGTGATGTAGAAAAGAGAAAAAAAGAGGGGGGGGGGTAGAATGTTAGATGTAAACTGAGATATTGAAAGGACAGATTAGTAAGCGAGAGGGAGAGGGGAGGAGAGAGGAGAGGAGCCAATAAGAAGAGATAGAGAGAGAAAGAGAGAGGAGCAAAAGAGAAGAGAGAGAAATAGGCAAAAGAAAGACAGGTTGGCCAATTAAAGAAGGCCATACAGATAGGGGAAAAGAGAGAGAAAGAGAGAGAGAGAGAGACAGAGACACAGAAAAGAGACTGGGGTATTCGTAAATGAAAAGATTTAAAAAAGAAAGGGAAGGGGATGACGAAGAGAAAAAAGAGATTTAAAGAAAGATGTAAGCAACAAAAAAAGGGAGCGACGCGAAGAAAGAGAATTAGATAAAGAGAGCAAAAGAAAGCAAGATGGCGAGATAGTGAAAAGGAAGTGAAAGGTCACACGTCAGGTACATATTAGTTAAGTAATCTAACGAAACATTGTAAACTAATTAGATCTATGATTATTGTGCAGTTTAGACGTTCAGTGTTACACGGGCGATGGAAATCGGACAAGATCGAATAGCAATACACATCAATACAGATCAGCTCTTCGTAGAACTTTCCGAAACGCCTTCAAAACAATAGCAGATTTTTAAAACGCTGCGACACCTACAAGGTTTATCTAGGTTTCAAAACGAATGATTGTTAAACTATAGATAGAAACCACAATAAACTATAGATAGAATCCACAATCAATCAGTAACTATCAAGATCTAGTATGAAACTTAAGGGCATAGAGATGCAAATATAGCAGGGGCATCCCCACCGATTGTGTGAGATGTTTAGAAAACCTTGCGGTATTATTCATCTAGCCGCATACCATTCTTAAGATGTTTAAACCGTGCCTATGTATAATCTATATAGATGGAATAGTGCAGTGCCACACTCAATAAAGTGATCGATAGAATCCAAATCCATGATGCAAAGATTGAAACAGAGATAATGTATAAGATCAACATAGACATGCATGTAGCCGGGCGTGCCATGAGAGGGAGGGGGGCGTGATGGGACGAAGGCCAGGTGAAGGAAGGTGCTGAAAAGATTGCCAAAAAAAAAAAAAAAGGAGGGAAGGAGGTAATCCCCGGAGGTAAGAGGGAATGGCATCGCTGGTACCTGCTAACACGTAGACCTTCAGTTGCAGATCGGCCTCGGTTTGATGAAATCCGCCGGAAGCGAGGCTGGAAGGGTTTCCGGTGGACCGGTCGCTAACAGTATGGCGATCAAACGTTTATATCGAACCTAGACGAGAAGTCGGAACTTTCTGCCTTCCTTCTCTTTTTTTTTCTCCTCCTGACCCTTCTATCCTCTATACCTCTCCAACCCGAAAAGATCTAGCCTCCCGAAAAGATCTAGCCTCCCAAACGTCCAGCCTGTCAATATATTCTGGAAATGAATAGTTTTTGGCTGAAACGCGCTGAGAGTGAAACCAAAATGGCTTTTATTGGTCATCAATTTTTTTTATTAAATCTGATCCATAAGCGTTCCTTCATAGATAAATATATGAGAGAGAGAGAGAGAGAAGAGAAGAGAAAGAGAGGAGAGAGGAAAGAGACAGACAGAGACATAAAGAATTTAAAAACATCAAGACCAACTTAAGTTTAGAAAAAAAACGGATTTTCCCTTTGTTCGCCCAGCGCGCGCAGCTAAAATAAAAACTATAATCGGATTTTCCTCATAGGATAACGACAAACTGATTCGCTTATCCAGCTTTTTATTTATGAAGATTTAAAAAAACAAAATAAGTAGATCTACAATATGGTAGCTACGGAAGTATATCCATTGTGATTCTGTTCTTAGGCAAAACAAAACATTGTTGTACTTTCCCAGTCCTGTTAAGTACAAAATATCTCCCCCCTCCCACACACACACACATACATACACTTTTTTTTGTCCCAATAATGACGTAGGAGCTGGGGTTGAGATGAAAGCCAAAAGCCAAAAGGATGCAAGGCTATCAAAGACACGTGCTTAAATTCAGACCACTGCTCGACCCGTGGACCCCCCCCCTCCCCAGACCTGGTTCTCATAAGCAAGGAGGAGGAGGGAGAAAGAACATTTTAAAAAGTTTTAAGATAGAAAAAAAAAAAGTTTTACCCCCCCCACACACACACACACGTTTCCCACGGCAACTCACCATTTTATAATAGTTCGATGTATTTATTCTTAAAGATTCTTTTTCTACCTTACTCTTCACAGAGTCTTTGTACTGACAGACTTTTAAATGTGAACAACCCAGATAACTAACAAAAAAAAAAATCAACAATTATGTAAACCTGATTCGTGAAACGTTTGCAGAACATCTTGTTTTAATCCCCTGTTACAAGGGGACAAAGTCTATGGTAGTCTATGGTATATTATAAGACAAGAGAGATAAGACAAGATAGATATGTGAAAGCCAAAATGACTACAACGAGGGCACACTTTGTCGACAGTGCTTCTACAATAAAGAAATGCCCTTGTACCTTAGCGAACTGATCACTCCATATGCCCCTCAGAGAAAACTGCGTTCAGTTGACATATTGAAGACATAACAAAGACATATTAAAGACACTAAAGACATAACAAAGACATATCGAAGACATAACAAAGGCATATGGAAGACACAACAAAGACATATCAAAGACAATAAAGACATATCAAAGACATAAAGGCATATCAAAGACATAAAACGACACATTGAAGACATAACAACGACATATTGAAGACAAAGACATCAAAGACAAAGACATCAAAGACAAATATCAAAGACATAACAAAGTCATATCAGAGACATCAAAGACATATTGAAGACATAAAGACTGATCCGACACATAACAAATACATAACAATGACATATCTAAGACATATTGAAGACATAACAAAGACATATTGAAGACAAAACTTTTTTTTTTACTACTACAATGACATTTCATGCAAATTTATGCAACTATCTTACCTTCACACCGATGCCCATCTCCGTCAAATCCCTTCTGGCAATGGCAAGCGTACTTTGTAGCCAGATTTACACAGGACGCGTTGTTATGGCAATCGTGCCCCAACGCGCAGAAATCTGTTCCTGTAATGAGAACAGAAAGGGTAATACTTTTATAGAGCTATTTTAAGTTTTTTTTTTAACTAAATCGGAACGTGAATTATTTACTAATTGGTATTATATTGTCAAAGACAAGGAAATTCCAATATCTAATTTTCAAAAAAAAAAAAAGAAATTTCCAGTGTCTATTTCAAGAAAAAGTGTTGAAAATCTCCAATGTCTAATTTACAGAAAAGTTTGAAGTCACTTAAGTTAAACTAAATAAACATTGGTGGAAGTCTTCGTGTCTAGTTTGGAAAAAGTTAGAAACTTTTACTTTTTAAAGAAAAGTTGTTGAAAATCTCCAATGTGTAATTACAAAAAAAAGTCGTTGAAGTCCCTTGTGTCAAACTAAATAAATATTGTTGGAAGGCTTCCATGTCTAATTAAAAGAACAAATGTTTCCCTACCAAGATAAAGAAAAAAATGTTGGTAGTGTCCAGTGTCTAATTAAACAACAGTTGTTAGAAATGTTCACGGTTTAGTTACAAAAATAATTGTTGAATATCTTCTCAATGCAGATTGAGCACTTAGGCACAAACAGAATATACAGAGGCATTGTCCAAAGTAGATGCAGCAACGTCTCTTCAATTGTTTGGTACATTTCAAAGAAACAAAAGACACAGAGTCAATGATCATGTGATCTTTATTAAAAAAAAAAAAAAGATCGTCTGCTGAGAATGAAGGGGAAAGGGGATGGGGGGGGTAACAAAGTTTCCTGTGAAATGTAAACTAGACTTGAAGATGCAATGCCAACTAGATCAAGTACGAGCCAAGGTCGAGATCTCAAACTTTAATGGGACTGTTTCCAAAAATCTATTTTTAACCTACACATTTTTTTTAAGTGTGTTTTGTTGGCGTGGAGGTGTTACATTCGTTGATACGTGTGTCCTGTAACTGTGTCAGGTTGTAACAAGCGGGATCCTGCCTCAACGTGGCGCTCCCGTGGAAACGGCTCACTAGAGGAAGTGGCTAGGCGAAAGGGTAACAAATATGATTCCCGTGGGAGTGCCCATGGGCGGACGAGAGTCTGCCCCTTCACGGTGCGGATTTGTAAGAAAGCTCCCACAAACCAGTCACAAATCCATGCGCTGTTCCTCAAGGGACCGTCTCATCAATGGCGGATTCCGCACAGTTAGCTTGGTACAACGAAGGTAAATGGTGGAGGCCCCCGGTGCCACCGAGTGGTATTGGAAACAGCAATGCTCTATAAGCATTGACTCGGGTCGCTCCCAGACAGGCCTGTTGGTCCGCAGGTTTGTTTTTTTTTACTGTTTGATTTTCGGGCAGTGAGGTCAGACAGGTTTTTTTTCAAACTTAGTGCTCGAAGAGCCTTCGGCTCAGCACTTATGACTATCCAGCGGTTGTAACAAGCGACAGGGCGTACACATCAAACGATATAAAAAAACGCGGGAGCTCTGACAGTGTGCTGCATTGGTTTGAGATTTACCTTTGCAAACAGGGCAGCATTCTCCGTGGACTGAGATCCTCTCGGACTCTGGGCAGTTTAACTGGGGACATTCCTTCTGGACGTCCAACTGATTACACTGCATCACGGCATTCTGGGAAGGAAACAGTGTAGGCTGATAACTAGTTCGTTATATATCTTCAAATACAATAGTAGGGACTAGTTAAAAGTTACTGCCACTAATGAAATGAATTCAATATCTAATCTAGAGCAAAATACCAAAGACCATAACTTTAAATAAACAAAATTCTTGAATTTAATTTTTGTAGTTTTTGACTGTATTATAGTAAAATTTATTGATCAGGTAGTTATTAAGCTCAAACAATTGTAAGTGTAATCGCACGAAGGCTGTAGCAATGTAGACTACAAGATGCATACCCACATTTTGCTGATGTTTAAGACATTTAAGATTTTCAGAGCCAGAGAAAATGATACTAGCAATGGAATTGAGATGCTACAGAAAGATCCGAGGCGTCACATTTAAAGACCGCATCACAAACCAGGAGATTAAAGATACAGTGTTACTGCAGCGATAGGATCCCATGATGACCTGCTAACTATTGTAAAAAGAAAAAACGCAAACTTAAAATCTATGGCCATATTACAAGATCTGTGGGGCTCGCAAAGACCTTCCTACAGGGAACAGTACCAGGAAAAAGAAGACGAGGTAGACAGAGAAAGCGTTGGGAGGACAACATAAAAGAATGAACGGCCCTACCATTGAAAGAGGTTTTAAACAAGGCAAAAAGACAGAGAGAAATGGAGAAAGATGGTCGACAAGTCTTTCTTGGTGCCCCAACGGTCCAACAGACTAAGGGATAGGTAAAGTAAAGGTGAAATGTGTTAATGTGAAGTCTGGCTGAGTGGCTAATACATAAGACTAACTCACAGGAACGTGTACTAGAGAGTAACGTCTGGCTGAGTGGCTAATACATAAGACTAACTCACAGGAACGTGTACTAGAGAGTCACGTGACAGAATGTACTCACCACGCACGTACAGGTAACACACACCGCCGGGTTGACAGTCTGACCATGGTAGTAATATTTACCACTGTAGTAACAGGTTGCTGTAGTGAGTCGGGTTGTCAGGTGGTTGGTGAAAAGAAGAGAAAAAACAAACGAGGATGTTAGTTACCCTACAGAGAGCAAGTTCAGATAGAATATCACTTTAAACTTATTATTTGGTGTTAATAAGGTAGTCCATGGAGTCCATAAAATGATCTAAATAGTTGGTGCCCAAATTAAGGGGGCGCAAGCTCTATCCGGCCCCTTGACTCTTCTAAGTCAAGCCGCAGAATTGAAATTTATTTATTATTTTATTTTGTTTATTTGGCGGCATAGCGATCCCGTCTCCTTCACTGAACTATTGCTTAAGAACATCAACGCTTTGGACGATTGCTACGTTAACGCATGATTTTTTGTTGTTGTTGCTGTATCTTTAATATTTATATCTATCGATCCATCCCATTCGCACTACAGGGCCCTGGCCTGCTTAAGCACATCTCTCCATTCTGACCTATGCTGGGCTCTACGTCTCCAAGCCTGGACTTTTAGCTGTTTTAGATCTGCCTCTTCGTTAACAAACCACCGTACTTGTGGTCTGCCTTTGGGACATCTGCCTTTTGGTTATTGCATGTGAACAATCTTTGCTCCTCTCTTCTCTGGCATTCTTTCCATGTGATTTGCCTAATATCATTAGTTCCATTTTATTTCTCACACAATGGAGAGGTCTTCATATAGCAAGTATATTTCTTGGTTGGTGAGAGTTCTCCATACGGTTTTTTATGGCACCATAAATTTTTCTGGGGATTTTCCTTTCCCAAATATTGAGCAGATTTTCTGCTGTTATTGTCAGCGTACCGGAAGCTCAAAATTGGAACCAAGGACATCTGCCCATGTGGAGTGTCACCAGAGAATGCCGACCACGTCCTCCAACAATGCGCTCTTTACCAAGAGGTCCATACTAGACACTGGCCCCAAAACACCCCAATAGAAAGAAAACTATATGGAGAGCTCCCTGACTTGGAAACCACTGCGCAGTTCATCTCAGATATTGGTGTAGTGATCTGAACCCTCCAACATAACAATGAGAACGAAGAAGAAGAAAAAGAAGTCAGCGTTCAGGTTCCACTGCCATACATGACTAAGTTAATTTTTATAAGATCTAAGTTTATTTTTTGTTACTATATCATATATGTAAGTTATTTTGAGCATCTACACAATCATCAAGTAGTGACGTCTTGCAAAGAAATTTACTCAGCAAAAGTACGTCATTCAATGAGAGAAAGAGAGAGAGAGAAGGAGAAATCATCACATTATCACTATGCTGCTATTTTTAGTCAGTACGACGGTAATTTTTTGGGTCTGGACGCATGCTGAAGCAACTCTTTGTATAAATTGTTTCGTCGCATTTTTTTTTCGTTTCGTTTTTCCCTCCTCTTTCTTCCCCTTCGAGGAAATTGTTCCTACTTTTTCGTTGACTGGCTCGTCGCCGCTTACCCTCTGATCTCGTTCTGGTGTTTATTGCTGATGTCATCACTCTGCTATTTTTAGCACCAGCAGCAAGGGGAAGAAAGCGGAAAATGCGGTGGGAGGTGGGGGGGGGAGTAGTGTCCAAAGAAAACAAAACTTTTAAAACTTAACAAAAAAAAAAAAATGAATCCATATCAATGGTTCTCAATCATGTACAGAGCCAGGCTCGCCAACTTCAGTCCATTCGCTTTTATAGTAGAACTAACTACAACACATCCTTCCGTATATAATTTAATCAAAAGCTCATCAATGCGTCTGAAGGGGAATTGTCTAGGCACATTGTATATCTATAGAACAAAGGCGAATGGAAGATGTTAAATGGGTTTCTGTAAAGTTACCTACATCCCCATGAGCGGTCCTGGAGCGTCGGAGGTGTTCTTTGCGAGAGAATCACAGCTTATTTTTGTGTGTGTCTTGGGCTATAAATGGTCCGCACCATCGCCAGTGATAAAGATCATGTCACGAATAGAAGAAAATTTATCACACTTTCAAGATGAATGCAGAGGCGCCACAAAAATTAGAGGGTAGCTCATCCCGGGTACTTTGAGAACCACTTGCCATAGCTATTTAATCTGAACATTTTTTTTTTTGTTTATTTATAGATTTACAATTTTTTATCTTTGAAATTAGGTCGTTAATTATGCTTAAGAGCGTGTAATGACGTCAAGCAATTTCGAAACGTAATTCTATTCCCTTTAAGTTTTTAAGATGAATAAATAAAAATCTTGATAGTGAAGTATAATGTTTAAAACCAGAATTATTTATTTTTAAGTATATTTATTTGTACAAATATGGCTAGAAACATGTACCTACTTTGGCAGATAGGACAGCACTCTCCGTCTCTGTAGACCGGGTTGGGACATGAAGGGCATTCTTCTCTGTGACATTCCACTGTACCATTCTATAGAAATCATTAATATCGTCAAATATTATGGGAATGTCTTTTTTTTTAAAATTTATTTTATAAATAAACATAAACAGTACAGTAAACGTCTATTATGGATAGCAACATACATTAATATATCTGAAACATGAGCAAGATATGGAAATGTCTTCAATTCCGAAAATATGCTCCAAAATTAACGATGAAGTTAATATAAAAGGAATATTATCTTCTGCTAATTTACAATGCAAACTCTATTAAACTAAATGGGTGTGTAACTTTTTGAATACAAAAAGCATGATTGTGAAGACATTTATTTGTATAAGGCCCTAAAATCTGCCATCTTTATACAAGTAGTGTACACATTAAGTACACAAGTAAGTCTAAGACACATTAAAGGCCATATGATCTTTTCCACCAAATCTTACCAGCAGCGTCCACCCCAAAATCACGTTAAGCATTCGCCCAAAAGCAACAAACTATGAATATGCAGGGTTAGGGATAACTCGAAATGGATTGAGACCGCCCGAAGTTCAGGGCCAGCCTCAAAAGGTTGCTCATAATACGACAACAAAGCATTTACACACCTAGGTGTGAGTGAAGGGGGGGGGGGGAGGGGGAGAGTTCAATCCTAGGGCGGAAGTCACCTTTTGGTGGTGGATCATTCTCAACAACAACAAATACGAATGAGTCATTTCGAAATTTGTAATGTTAAAAAAAAAATAGCATCAGATGTGATGTTCAGATATAAGGGAGTTAACAGGACTTAGAGGGAAAGTTCTACAAGAATGGAGTGCAGTAGGTGAAACCGGGGGGCAATAACAAAAGTTTGTTGCTGGTGTTTGGGTGGATTAAAAGCCACTCAGAGTTAAAATAAAAATCTATAAAACCATGAGATGATAATGCCATATAAGCCCTACTCTGAAAACCGGTTTAGCCATAGTGAAGTAATTTAAAATTCTAAAGGGGGAATCCAAAACATGTAAATTAGATGAACTGATTCTGAAACGAACATTGAGCTAAACAGTTTGTGACTTTCCAAAATTCGATACTCGGCAGAATAGAATAAGCCGCCCTAGGCGCCGAAAGTCGAGCGAAGGTCTAAGTAGAAGTAACTTTTCAATGTCTTCGAGACTCCTGTCGTTATTGTTATTATTTATGCATCATTCCAGAGGAAAGACGCTAAGCAAGTGTGGGCTTAAGAAGAAACGATCCCATGGGCTTCAGAATCGATTACATGTCCACCTAATGTACCGTTATTTAATCAACTCTTTGACTTACTGGGCATCGCCCGACCCCCCATAAAATATTCAGATACTCTCTCCAAGGAAGTGCGTTATTTCACGATAACCTCGAGTTGACCTCGTGGCAACTCGTGGGGGGGGGGGGGGGGGAGGGGGGTACAGGTGCTGACCGCACGGGGTGAGACCTGCTCCAACAACACCTTTGAAGTGACCAATATTTTAAAAACTTAAGTTATGTATGTTATCATATAAATGACACGAAAGCATTGGTTAAACTTTCATTTATGATTTCTATACATTGCGACTTTTGGTTGAGCTTCGAAAGGTCAAGGCTGTCTTACCTTACACCGACATGTCGTGCACTTGTCACGCTTCCACTCCTCCCCTTCCTGTCTCTGTGTTCCGTTGTCATGGCAATACTTTAAACACTCACACTGCTCCAACTCTGACAAGCGTTCTTCCGTTTTCCTGAGCTGAAGACAAGGACATAAACTTAAGTGTCATCGGAAGCGTTGCCAACAGTGCTAAAAGGGGGGCGAACCGTCGTAAATTTTTTTTTCTTTATGTTCTTAGTTTCATATATCTATGTGCATACGATTTTGATTAATTGATGTATTTATTTATTCTGTTTTTTTTTTACAACGCCAAAGGAATCTTTGAAACATTTATTACTTTTGTCAAAACAAAATCACGTCTTGAATATTCCTTGCAAATACGCGGATCCAACAGGGATCCAACTCCGACAGGGGCCGCCTCTGAGTTTGAGTGACAACACAAACTCTTTGTAATCTTGTTTATTTTCACTTCTTTGCGAATAAAAATTAGAAAGTTGACTGAGCCAAGGAGACATACGAGACATATTGCAGTAGAATAGTATAACTATGTATCATGCGATCCATTGTGGTGCCACCATGCATATACTTATTAGTTTTTTGTGCGATAAGATAGTGGTATTTACCTTTCTGGTTAATTCTGTGTACATTGTTGTCATTTCTTTAACACGTTGCTCCAGGTCCTGAAACTTGGCGCACGTGGAACATTCTGGAAAAGCAGACATTTATACACACCATCAACACATATGCTAATGTTCACTAGTTCTATTTTAAAAGGGAGAAGGGGGGG
>JADKLZ010005243.1:593151-604724 GCA_021533235.1 Biomphalaria straminea | reverse complement strand
TGTCACTCATTAACCCTGAGGCTCCATGTCACTCATTAACCCTGAGGTTAGTATTTTTCCTAAAGTGATTTTTTTAAGTATCTTAGTTAACTACCAGTCACCAAGGGGGGGGGGACACGGTGGCTTAGTGGTTAAGCACATGGGTTCGAATCTCGGTGAAGAATGGGATTTTGAATGTCAGGATTTGTCCAGCCAGCTCACCCAGCTCTAATGGGTACCTGACTTAAGTTGGGGAAAAGTAAAAGCGTTTGGTCGTTGTGCTGGCCACATGACACCCTGCTAGTTAACCGTTGGCCAAAGAAACAGATGACTGTAACATCATCTGCCTCATAGATCGCAAAAGTCTGAAGGGGAGGGGGAATGTTACTTTACAAGCATCACATGCCCCCCCTCCTTTACTTTACTTTACTTCTCTCCTTTACTTCTATGCTCTGCCTGGTGCGCACAATAAGAATGTCGAGCAGACGACCAATGTGCTGTGGAATCTGGAATGTCGGGGAGGATCCAGAAAACATCACACTCGAATACCTGGGCGTGAAGGAAAGTGTGTCGCCTGGAATTACGATAAAACCTGTTTGGCCTTTCCGGCTGTCTTAGTCTGTCGCCAATCTTTGGATGACGTAACAACAGGATGTTTATTTGAATGTATTAGGGGACATCCATTTTAATACGATCTTATTGGAGAGTTTCATAAATGGCGGGAATAGCTATAAATAGCAAGCGTTTTGGTGTTTCCGGCGTACAAACTAAAGGAAGTGCTGATAAATTATGCTTTTTTTTAAAGCTAAATGAGAATTAGTGTACACTATTTAGCTGTCTTTCTAATCTCTTTCTTTGGCGGCTTTGATTTAGTTCAAATCTAGTTGGCAACGTTGAAGTTCATTGAAGTGTATTAACACTGTTTATGGAGAAAATATCCAATGTATGTGATATTGATTGATTCTCTAGGATTCCCAGTAATTGAAAATTGATAACCTACACACACATACACAATGTGTCTGGTGCGTTTTTATTATTGAGAAACTAGGAGAACCTGTACATCAAAAAAAAAAAATTACAATCGTCGTCCCTCCTCCAAAAGGTACTTTAACGAAGTCTTTCTCTTTGGTCAAGTATCTAAATGTTCTTTAGTTCGACTTTCTACAAGGATAAAGTGCTACAAAAAAAATGAACCCAAATTAGTACTAACGAGATACGGTGGTTCCTTGTCTTGCAGAAGTGGCTTTAAGGTAGGTGGGTAAATTCTTAGGTAGCGCCAACAACATACCGATCAAAAATATAGACGCACGTTAACAAGAGCGGAAATGACGGAACCTTACATCACGTGACCTTGGTGATAACTTCATTTCTTTCGGTGTGAATGAATTATTGTCTCGGATGACTAAAAAGCTCCTTTAAAAAAAAAAACCCCAAACAAAAAACAAATAGGATTTTCCCGATGATTCAGTCACTATAACCAAATTCATTTTTTAGTTTGTGTGTGTGTGTGTGTGTGTCTTTCTTCCATAAAAGTTACTATTGCAAATTTGATGGCTTTATGACGAGCCTGATAATCTCATTTCACGCGTGTCTCTTGACGTCCAATTTATTACAAGGACGTCTCGGACGTGACACGCCATCGTCTGGGTCTTGAATAAAGCCTCCCATGTGTTATCGACCCCCCTTCCCCCCCCCCCCCAATCACTTGGCTAATCGAAAAGATAAAATGCGAGAGACAGAGAAAGAGTGAATGAGAGGGGGAGGGGGGGGGTTAAATTTGCGTTGCGGGCGGGGGTATTTCATCTAATATAAAGATGATGTTCATCGTTTTCATACTTTTCAAAAGGAGGGGGGGGGAGCAAAATATGGTAAATAAGACGTTACAGGTCGCAGTCATACCAAAAAACACTCACAAAATAGAGCAGTGAGATTCATAAAAATAAGGTACATGATTATGTTCCATATGCTAGGACAAATTTCTACAAATGCTTCTTCTCCACCAGCGCTATTAGAGCATGGAATGAGTTGCCTGAGCTAGTCAGGAAGACCAGTGACTTGGTCATTGGTTAATATGCATGACTAAATGCATGACGCGTAGGACGTAATCATCTTCTTAATTGAAGTAACGTCTGTATTGTATAAGATAAGACACACTCACACAAAACTTACAAATATCAGGGTGTTGACACTACTAGAACTGGTTGCTGTCAGTGTGGGGGTCTATGTGCGCATTGGCTTATAATGCATATATTACAGTGTATAAAATGCATGGTAAATAGTGTTAATATATACACATATTCAGGGCTTTTTTTTTTTGTGACGATACGCACCGGTACGGCGTTCCGGTACCGTTTTGAACGTGAGAAAAAATAATTACTTTTCTTGTATTTTAACGTATATTAATTTATTAGTAGTTAAAAGTTAGGCTATCAATCAGTAAGTACCGGCACCTTTTCTGTTTTTACAAAAGCACTGATATATATTCAAATTGTAAGTAAATTGGTCTTAGTGAATTGTGACATAATGTATGGGGCATGTTGTTATCTTCAATTTTTTTTCTTTCCATTTCATCTACCCCCCCCCAATCCTGTCTATGACTATCTTGGTGGCTGTCTATCACTAGTTATAGCTTTATGTAGTTGTTTTTTTTTTTTTGTTTTTTTTTTCCTGTCATGAAAGTACTTTGTCTATATGTTCTCAAGATATAATTTAGATTTTTCCAGGCAAGTTAACACATTATTCATTATTACTCAGCTCGGCGGTGTAAATTATGCTAATTGCTCCTCCAAGCCAGGCTCATGGCGTACCAATCATATACGGTTCCCCCCCCCTCTCCCAATTTTTAACCCAATCCGCCAATTTCTAACGGCGTTGCGCAAGAACAATTAACTCCTGGGGACTCGCCTTCAAAACTTCGTGCTCATTTATCAAGGCCAGCAGATATCATTCTCTCCCCTTAACTTAGCGACACGCAGTAATCTCCCGTTGGAGAAATTGTAGCAATGCGGTAGCGAAATAGTACCGAGTCGTGTTACGATAAACGCTGATTGCGACTGCTGTAAAATAAATTTAGATATAAATGTATCTTGCATTCTCCATTAGAATATGATAAGTTCATTTAGGCAGTGGTATCGCATACTTCTATATGCGAGAATTCGATAAATAAATACATATTTTAAGATATATTTCTGGTTTTTATAAAGTGTTTAGATTTTTCATTTTTAAACAGGCTAGTAATGTGGCATGCGAAACAGGTAGATCAGAAATATTTATGGTTTAATCTTAATGTGATTATGTCTGTTGCACAAGTCTGATATACAGAGCTGTTGATGGGGGGTAATTTTATTGCTAATTGTGACAGGGTTACATTCTATGGCTAAATGTGACAGACTACATTCCAATTTTAATTGTGAGGTGACTACATTACATGGCTATTAGTAACAGGGCTACATTTTATGGCTGTTTGTAAACATGGATACATTATTTGGCTAAATGTGACATAGCTAGAATTTATGGTTAATTGTGACATAGATGCATTCAATATCTTATTCAGACAGGGCTAGGTCCCAATGCTATTTATGAAATGGTTATAAACACAAGTAAGAGAGAGAGAGAGAGAGAGAGAGAGATAAAGAGAATGAGAAAAAGAGAGAGATAGAGATCACAAAGATTGAGATTTAAAAAAAAACATTCTTATAGATCTAACAGACATTGAAAGATAAGAGAAAAACATCAAAAATTAAATGTAACACAGAAAAATAAGATAAGAGAAAGCGAGAAATAGACTAGAGAAAACAAGAGAAACAAAGACAGGAGTCAGAGTGCGTAAGTCGTAGCTAGAAACAAAGACAAGAGTCAGAGTGCGTAAGTCGTAGCTAGAAACAAAGACAGGAGTCAGAGTGCGTAAGTCGTAGCTAGAAACAAAGACAAGAGTCAGAGTGCGTAAGTCGTAGCTAGAAACAAAGACAAGAGTCAGAGTGCGTAAGTCGTAGCTAGAAACAAAGACAAGAGTCAGAGTGCGTAAGTCGTAGCTAGAAATAAAGAGCTCCAAAGACATACCAACTTTGAACTCAAGTGCCATTCATTCATGAGCAACACCACCGCTCTAGACAGACACGCATGCATAGCCAGGTACGTTCAGGTGGAGGCCTGACCCAGGTCACTTACCTATGTTGGAGCCTAGGAGTAGCATGAACACAAGTCCCACTCTCAGAGCGCGTAAGAGTCTGGCTGAACACAGAGTACGTTGGTTGTGAGTAGACTTGGTGACAGACCACTCACAACACATTACATTAGACACGTGAGATCCGCTCTCTGCTCGTGAAACATCGCAATACCCTCCCAGATGGTTGGGGGTCCAGGAGCTGCCCTAGCGTAGGGCTCGCTTGACCATTGACGACCGACGAGGGAGAGGAAAGATGGAGGGAAACGGGAGGCAAAAATACGCTCCTGGGCGCAATTTGTCCCCCCAGCGATTCCGCCTCTCTTTTCTTGAGACCTCTAGATGAAGAAACTTGTTAAAACACTTGAAATACGATGAGCTAAACACAGACTTGATCTGGTAATTGAGCAGAAGCGGTCAGTGCATGTAGCTTAATGTCCACGTTGAGAAGTCACTTTGTCTGACTTAGTATGTAGTTTAACTCCAATGATGGAAACTTATAAGAAATATGCGATCAAAACACTTTCCTGTATGAAGAGAAACACACACACGTTTTAAAAACCTTTTTACCGGATGTCACGTGTTATGTGACCAATTATGCAATTAGTATAACAGTAATAACAAAAATATATTATTCCCACACTTGTCACAATGCTTTCATATTGCTGAACAAACTAATCAACAGAATTAAAGAGAAAACTGAAAGAGGTAGGTCCAATAGTTTGCAAAAAGAGAATGAAAGTTAAAAAAAAATAGGAAGAGGAATCTGAGCAAAAATTAAAAAAAAAAAAACAAAAACAAAAAAAAACAAAAAAAAAAAAAGCAAAACAAGTTCTTCAGAAGCTCAAGACTTCTGTTGGGGATTTGATGCACCAGTGAAAACTCTTTGCAATCGGGCTATAAAACAATTCCTTTTTTTTTTCTTGCATGACAACAAATATCTCACCACGCATCTAAAAATCACGAAATCTCTATTTTTTTTTTTAGTTGTATTTGAACTCCCGACCGCGAGATTTGGAGGAAAATCACTTCGACCACGTCCTAATAGTAATACATTTTAGGAATCCATCAAACAAAATTGTATTTAACAACAGCAGCGAAATATCTTTCTAAAAAGACTTCTATTTCAAAAACCATAAACATGTAGACCTGTTTTGTTTCAAAAATTCGCTATTCAATAATTCTGCATTCTATACTCTGGCTGATGGGCATAGATACTTCAAATCCCGTAATTTAAAAACCAAGCATTTCAACCACAACGTCATATTCTAAAAGTAATACACTTCAGGAATCCATCAAACGAAACTAAATGTATTTGACAACAACAAAATATCTTCCCCAAAAGACCTCTATTCCAAAAACCACAGACATGTAGACCACATAGCTTAGATGGAAGAAATCACAGACATCATCATCATCATAAAAATAAAGCACATTCATATATCCAGAAACGTTTAACGAGTTAAGTTTATATAAACAAACAAAAAACTGTTACGAGGGGATGCTGAACATGTGTAAATAAAATGGCGGGAAAACTGGGTCCTGGAGGAGGGGGGGGGGGGGGTTTGAACTAACAACAACAAACGTCTGCTAGAGGAAAGCCCTGACCTCCAGCCCCACATCAAAGGCGGCCATCGTCACCGACGCAGTAGTATACACACAACAGAGCCCAAGTCGCCACGATATTCGAGTTTATCTAATCTTTCGTCTTTCAGAGCGTGACGTCACTCTTATCGACACCTTTTTTTTTTTTTTTTGAAGAGGTAACGAACCTCATTTTCTGTTGTCGGTGGAGTGTTTGGGAGGGGGGGGGAAGAGAGTTAACCGCTATGCTTAAAAATATTTTTTTGTCTGCGTGAAAGTCGAGGGCTACGAATATAGACCTGTGAGTAGACTTCTCTACTGGTTTCGAGACTTTCTAATTATAGATCCATAGGTCGTAAAGTTCACGTGAGTATGAAGCTTGTCTGGCTTAGGAAAAGCCAAAAAAAAATCATTTGCCAGTGTTGGACAAAAGTGAATTTTCACCACCAAAAGTGAATCATAGTTATCTTCCCTTTGTTTACACTATAATATCTAAGATCCGGTTTACGTTTTGTAGGCAATAGGTAGGATAGAAAAAGAAGAGAAAGCGATAAAAAGAAATGTGGGGATGGAGAGGAAGAGGGGGGGGTGTAAAAAAAATGAAAGAAATTGAATGAAAAGAGGAAGATTTGGATCGATCGGTAGGATAGAAAAAGAAGAGAAAGCGATAAAAAGAAATGTGGGGATGGAGAGGAAGAGGGGGGGTGTAAAAAAATGAAAGAAATTGAATGAAAAGAGGAAGATTTGGATCGATTTGGAAAGAAATAAACTAATCAGTCTCATGGACTCCGTACTGAAAGATCCATCGTCAACTAAATAATACCATTACTCTGTGCTTGCAAGCAGACGCTTTAAAAAATGTGATGAAAATTATCAGCCAAAATCAGGGGCGTAGCTAGAAATTTTCCATCGTTTGGGATCGGGGGATCGACATCTATGGGGGCCCCTGCATTTTGCGTAATATTTATTTTTAATGTAAAAAACGATAATTTGGGGGCCCCTTTCAAGTGGGGGCCCGGGGGATTTTCAAATGCTCGCCCCTCCTCCCCCCCCCACCCTAGCTACGCCACTGGCCAAAACGCTTTATTTCAATAAATCAATAATCCAAATTTCTGCATTGTGTACAGTGGATACACCGAAACAAATGACTAATTATGGATTGGCCACCATGTTTTTCAATATCTCCATCAAGGATAACATAGTGAGAAGTAAATTCAAATGGTGCGCGGATATTTTGTATGACTGCCAAAAGTAGATTATCTAGTAAGCAAACACATCAACCTTTAATGACTGCGGAATCGGGAACTGAAAATAATGAGCAGTGGAACCCCCAAGGAAATAGGGGGACGGCCCAGGAATACATGGCGCCGCGATTTGGAAGCAGATGCCAAGCAGATAGGCAAGACGTGGGGACAGTTGGAGAGACTCGCCCAGAACCTAGATGCCTGTAAGGAAGCTGGTTGGTGGCCTATGCACCAGAAGGGACCACAGGCAGGGATAATGAAGATGATGATAGAACTTCCTTGAAAACAATCGATCAGCTCGTGATCGAATGAGATCAAACAACAACCGACAAGAACTATCAGCTTCCAATCCAGATGTAATGTTAGATCTGGCATACAACGGAGAACACAGATTTTAAAAAAATTCTATCCTAAAAAAAAATGTGCCAGTTGGCACATTCTTTTAAAATGTTTCTGTACAGATAAACATATTTTCTGGAATATATTTTTGTTCTAAAATGTTTATTATGCATAAAGTGTGCTATACGATATCTACTTACAGATATCGTAGTGTGATTATCCTCGTTTAACTAAGCATAAACATATACACAACGTTGTAATGTGCAATATCATAAAAATTGCAAATACCCCAGGATGAAATCAAATAAAAATTATTCTGAATGACACAGGAGATAGAAAGTAGCTATTTTTACGCATGCCTTGGAGGACGGCTCCCCTGCAGGGCACCCCGTGGCGAAGGTGCAGATTATACCCGGCCTTGATAAGCGCCAAATCTTTATAAGACAAGTCTTATGTAGATGTTTTTGTGTTTCGTTTTTTAAACTGCTGCTTACTGCAATGCAATGTAATGAATGGCGTCTCTGAACTTGATGGCCTGAGAAATTGCTGAGGTGGTGTTAGCTGGTAGAAGGTGAATCGTTCAGGGGCGATTCTGAAATGTGCGTTTTACTTTTAGGCTATTAAATAAGCAGCAGGGCCGGATCTTAGGCGGAATGAATTTGTGGCCCCAAATGAATCAGAAAAAAAAAGGGGCAAAAATAAAATACCAACAATGACTCTAGGAACAAGTTTCGCTATTCCTGATCTAAAAATAATGTTTTGTGGCAGGCCTCAGCCAATCGAAGCTTGCGTAGTTCGCCTATGATTAAGGCCGGCCCTGTTGGTGATTCCTATTCTGCATTGACTTTTGAACCCCCAATACGAAGATTTATTTCGTACAAGGTACACGCCTTTGCTTATCATGCTTATTATATCTAACCCCCATTACGAAAATTTATTTATGAAATGGCACACGCCTTTACTTAGCATGCTTGTTTCATCTGTACTTATGAATGGAAAGAACAAACTGTTGGTCGCAGTTTAGGAACACTGATCACAAAGATACAGTCACGTGACGATGTAAAGGTTAGTCTATGTTCTCCTTTTAAAAATGGTAATCCAAGATCTTTCATTACAAAAGAATGAGTCAAAATTATGTAACACGCAACACGTAGACAGACGAATCTGTTGGTCGCTAAGACAAATGAACTATTTGACTTCATACAGTAATGTAACTATAAAGTTGGCCCGCTGGAAAGAGTGTGAATTTTCATGCTCGAAAGTTCCGGGCTCAAATCTTTAAGACTTCACCTGCTAGTATCTAGATGGGACTCCTAAACGTCTATATTGAATACTTAAGATCAAGCTGATGAATATTTCACTCAATGAGACTGAATGAGTCTCTATTCGCATTTAGTGCAAATTTAATTACAGATATATAGAGTAGAAAACTAATAAGAGAAAAATAAAGAAACTAATAAGAGACCATAAGGTGCTAATAAGATAGTAATATGAAGTTACAAACGAGTCTAACAAGAGACTAATAAGAGTCTAATAACAACCTAATAAGAATATGCAAATACGAGAATAATAACAGACTAATAAGAGAATAAATAGGAAACTTTAAAAAAAAACTTGCAAGAGAAATGTATACATTTTCAAAGTCATAGTCTTTTTTTACTTTTTCCAAATAAGTACAATTTGATTACGTTCATAGTAGCCTACAAAGTCTTCGTCTGACGTACTCTATCTTCTTGAAAATAGATCACCATCTAATATCTATCAAAACACGTCTCCGAGGCGGGTGGCTGAGTGGTAAACCGTTTGGCTTCATAACCGAAGCTTCTGGGTTCAAATCTTGATATATATATTAGGGATATTCAAAGCTCCTTTAAGTCAATCCAGCTCCAACATAAGTTGGGGAAAAGTTAAAGGTTGTTGGTCATTGTGTTGGCCACACTACACCCTCGGTTAAACGTGGCCACTTAAACTGATGACCTTTACTGGCTTTAAGAGGACGCGGTGGTTGAGCGGTAAAGCGCTTGGCTTCCGTACTGGAGGTCCAGGGTTCGAAACCTGATGAAGACTGGGATTTTTATTTCGGGATTTTCGGGCGCCCTTGAGTCCACCCAGCTCTAACGGGTACCTGACATTAGTTGGGGAAAAGTAAAGGCGGTTGGTCGTTGTGCTGGCCACATGACACCCTCGTTAACCGTAGGCCACAGAATCAGTTGACCTTTACATCATCTGACCTATAGACCACAAGGTCTGAAAGGGGGAACTTTAACTTACTTTACTGGCTTTACAATCCGGCCCCCCCCCCCCTAGATTTTCTAAATACAGTTCTTACAAAGATTGTATCCTGCTAGAACGACATAGAATCTATTGCCTTCTGATTAACACAGGCACTACACACTCACACACACAAATTCCTCCCAAGCAGACACATTAATTTATCATCAGATGGGGCGCATCGCTTACAAATTCTAATAATGAAACGAACGACGCTTTTGAAAATGAACAGGGTCGATACTGCCCGGTGGAAACACAGTACACTCGGTAAACTAACAAGTAGCCAAGAGTCGATACCGCCCAACGGAAGATCGGCTGCAACGGTTTAGCCGGTATTGACTATTACATGGAAACCACGTGTTAACAAGACAGAGAGAGAGAGAGAGAGAGAGAGAGAGAGAGAGAGAGAGAGAGAGACTGTGTGTATATGAGAGAGATAGAGAAAGAAGAAAGAGAAGGACTAATTAGGGATACATTTTTTTTTCATGAAAGCTATTTGTCACATTCTTTAATACAGTGGCTATTTTTAGTTCTAGTTGTATAACACTCATGGCCAGTATCTAAAATGTTTCACCTGGTACCTACATTTATTTCACCTGTGCTAGTCAGGTATAGACCCACATGAAGCTTGAGGTTATCAAAATCGATGCTTATAAGATCATGCTTATAAGATATGATGCTTATAAGATCTAGCGCTTACCAAAAGAATCATCCCTTCAATGAGGGGGAGTGAGGGCGAAAAATGGGATGCGCCTTTTCATCGGGGTGCTAAGGTGCATTGCGCACTATCTATCCGTTACGAAACTGGCAATAAAATTAACATTAACTGACAGTGAGTCTTCTGTCGGTATTCAGACAACAACGCCACTATATCATCTTTCCAGGAATTTGTCATCGTTTGGGGCCCGGGGGGGGGGGGCATGACCGTTTTGGGGGCCCCTGCATTTTGCGTAATATTTAATTTTTAAGTTAAAAAGCACTAATTTGAGGACCTCCGTCAAGTGTGGGCCCGGGGGATTTTCAAATTTCCCCCTTCCTCCCCCACCCTAGCTACGCCACTGCCTCTTGCTATTACAATGTAGATGCTCTAGCTCTATTGTTAACTTTATAGATCTCTCTAGTCTTAGTGATGCAGGCCGGAAAGTCACGTGTTTCGGTATGCTAAATCTAGATCTACATACAAGGCAACGTCTCGGAGAGTAACATCCTACAAGACGAAAGTAATCTGCCCATTTACTTTTCAATGTGTCTATTTATTTAAATACTCATTCACCTGACTAAATTCAAAAAGTCCAACATAGATCCTAAAACGCGAAAAAAAGATTGAATGTTGCAAAACAAATATATCTATATACACACTATGACACACGATGTATAGAAGAGATTCCAGTCTACAAAACGCTAGATTTAGATATACCAAAAGAAATCTTCATACTCCATTAAGTAAAGTCCTTCATTAGATCCACATTATATCAAACACCAAACCATCGCCTCACCTTCTATCGAAATAACTCCTACTTTAATCCAATACAACACAGAAATCAGATCTAGACGCAAATAGTGTACACTGTACACTGCACCAGTACACCAAAGATAAATCAAGTTTACCACTAAATAAACACCAATAACAATTGAACTTAGAGTACTGCTAATAGAATGACCAACTTGAACTTCTAAATAATACAAGTTTAACACACAAGTATAGATTTGTATATGTACAAATGAACCATTTGGACTAAGCACACAGGCGCATTATTAAGACTAAAAGATAGATACCGGTAGATCTGAACATCAAAGGCGCTTATAGATCACAGTCACAAATGATACAAACACTCGTAGATCACGATAGAATTCCGATACTGTGCCACAGCGAGGTACGCCCCTAGTGTCCTGTCTGAACGTTCGCGGAATATGCGGAGGAAAAAAAAGGTGAAGAACTAGATGAATAAAAAAAAAAATTCCGAGTCACTAATCCGGCTGGCTTGCTCGCTGTC
>JADKLZ010005243.1:549849-567743 GCA_021533235.1 Biomphalaria straminea | reverse complement strand
ATAGTCTGTATATAATCCTCGATCTATATGGTTACCTGTCCGATAGTCTGTATAATACCCACGATCTATATGCTTACCTGTCCAATAATCCATACACTGAGGGCCAAAACTAAAACCAGAACAACCCTCATAAGGGACATGCTCTTCGCGGACGACGCAGCGGTTGTGGCACACTCACAAGAGGATCTTCAGCTACTAATGTCCCGCTTCTCTCAGGCCTGTAAAGAATATGGCTTAACTATTAGCACAAAGAAAACAAATGTTATGGGACCTCCTGCTACAGCACCACCCTCCATCCTCATAGACGATAACAAGCTGGATGCAGTAGATGAATTCTGCTATCTGGGATCCACAATTCAAGACGACCTTTCTCTAGATGAGGAGATAAAAAAAAACGTATAGGGAAGGCTGCATCGACCTTCGCTAGACTCAGGTCAAGAGTTTGGGAAAACCAGAAGCTAACTACAGCGACCAAAATGGAAGTCTACAAGGCATGCGTTATGAGCACGCTGCTGTATGGCAGTGAATCATGGACCACTTACGCAAAGCAAGAGCGAAGACTGAACTCATTCCATTTACGATGTCTTCGTAGGATCTTGAAAATCACATGGAAAGAAAAAGTGTGCAATACTGAGATCCTTGCACAAACAGGTATTCCCAGCATCTTTACAGCCCTCAGACAACGCCGCCTGCGCTGGATTGGACATGTTTGCCGGATGGAGGACAATCGCATACCGAAAGTCATCCTCTACGGACAACTTGCAACTGGCTCAAGAAAAACTGGTCGCCCCCACCTCCGTTACATAGATGTAATAAAACGTGACCTCAAATCAGTGAACATCAATACTGACCAGTGGGAAGACATAGCTCTAGACCGCACCAGATGGAGAGAGACAGTGACCAAGAAGGCTATGGACAGCGAAAGAGCATGGGCCTCAGCTTTGGAAGAAAAGCGGACAACGCAGAAAATGGCCAGCTCATCTACCACTGTAGCGAAGACCACCTTTACCTGCGATACTTGTGGACGGGAGTGTCTCTTCAAAATAAGGCTCCATAGCCACGCGAGGAAGTGTGCTAGATGAACCATAGTCGTTCTACGACTGTAGGGGGCCAATGAATGAATATAATAACCTCTATCTATAAGCTCACCTGTCCAATATTTGTATAAACCTTGAGTTATATGCTTACATGTCCAACAGTCTATATAATAACTTCCATCTATATAGTCACCTGGTCCCAGAGTGTATAGACTACAATATGTACTTGATGTATTGAAATATATGTCTCAATGGCGTGGTCAAGGACCATTATGATGTCAGCGCTATTTTTAGCAACACCAATAACAACACCAATAACAACACCAACATCCACAGACCATAACACTTGAGTCTCGAGCAGAAGGTTACAATAATAGCACGGTCTGTCTCAGTGTATTCAGTGACCTTGACCTCCGGGTGAGCACGTGTGAGTGTTACACTGTAGCTCACCTGAGCGCACCCACAAGCACAACTACTTCAGAGAGACAGAGGGAGGTAGAAAAAAAGAGAAAGAGGTGGAAAGAGTGGGAGAGGGAGAAAGAGAGAGAAAAGAAGAGAAAGTAAGGGGGAGAAAGAGGGAAGAAAAGAGTGAGAGACAGAGATAAAATGAGAGAAAAGAGGAGAGAAAGAGGAAGGGAAATAGAGATACAAAGAGATAAAAATGAGAGGCAGGAAAAGAGAGAACGAGAGATAGAGAGAAAGAGAAAAAAAGAGACAAAAAAGACAAAGAGAAATAAGTGAGACAGGGATAAGAGAAAGCGAGAAAAAGACAAAGAATGAAAAAGAGGAAGAGAAAAAAAAAGAAGAGAAGGAGACAGAGAATGATACAGATGAAAACAGAGACAAAGAGAGAGAGAGAGCAAGAAAGAGAGAGAGAGAGAAAAGAGAAAGACAACATATACATATATCTTTATATTTAATATCCAGCCATCCCTCTAGTACAAAACAACCCCCTCCTCCCCCCCTATTTTGAACACTTTTTGTTGACTACCTCTAGTGTTACCTCCAGGAATGATGTTTATTCCTTCTTGCCCCAAATCCTCCTGCAGACCGGCATTGCAAGGACGGCGGGATAAGTTACGTACATTGAACCTTTGCTCTAACAGTACAGAACACACAACACTTCAAGGATGGCCTTGTGGGGTTTAGTTGGTAGCGTTTCGATCTCTGTTTAACAGCAGTACATCACAAAGAAATGTACTAATTTCATCGTATTACGTTCATGTCACGGATTTTTAAAACTTCTATAATTTCTTTGATAAGATAAAACCACAGAATAAAATATATATTATACCTATCTTATCTTATACAATACAAACGTTACTTCAAAAAAGAAGATGATTACGTCCTACGCGTCATACATCTAGACATGCATATTAGCCAATGACGTAAACTCTGCCAAGTTAATGGTTTTTCCATGCTCTTATAGCTAGGGAAGAAGGAGCATTTCACAAATTTGTCCTAGCATATGGAATGAGGAATGTGCCTTTATGTTTTTCTGAGTATTTTATTGTATCTTATCTTATTTTATCTTATACCTCTATGGCCACCGTCAGTCGCGAAGCGACTATGGATCATCTCATTTCCATGAGATGAATGCCTGGCCATAAGCTGTGGTCGGAACGATGTCGCCCACACATCAGTTCCCCCCTCTCCACGCAGCTGATGTATCCAAAGGAACGGCAGTGCCGATACAGTTTGGGGTCAGCAGCGTCGCAGGTTCTGCCAGAGTGTAGCACTGGGTGCTGCAAACTGCCTTAGGGTCCCCAGCTCCTGATTTTTCCTCAGGGTTGACTCCCGAAGCCTCTCCCTTGATTGGGTATAGCTGCAAGGCAGCAGAGGTTTGAATTCAGAGTTTTCCTTCTCCTAGGTGGGTAGCCAGCCATGGCTAACGAGCCCCTCCTGCCCGAAGCTTACTGGTTAAGGCGCCAGTTACTCGCCTGTGCCCCTTCTCCTGTTAGTAAGAACAGTTCCGCCGGACTCAATATCTGAGCCACACGTGAAGGCCGGGAGTTGGACTGGTTGTCAGAGGCTATTTGAGACGCATGCCATTAGGAAGCATTTTATAGGTAGTGGAGTGCTTACATCCATTACCACTTCCGGCAATGACAACCTTGCGGAACCTTTATCTTATACAATACAGACGTTACTTCTAAAAAAAAAAAGTAGACGTTGAACTAGGTCTAGGTAACAAATCTTATCTCAGAATGATCAGATCACAGACATATATATATATATATATATATAGAGAGAGAGAGAGAGATAGATAGATAGATAGATAGATAGATAGATAGATAGATAGATAGATAGATAAATAGAGAGAGAGAGAGAGAGAGATAGATCGTTGTGTACATAACTTTTTTTTAATTATAAGGGAAGTCGCACCAAATCAAGGGAAAACAATCTTTTCTGTTTTAGAATAATAATGATCTTTAGTTTTCAAAGTTTAGAAATATTGCAATATCATTTTCCGGCCTTAATTAGAAAGGGTTATAAATCAAAGAACAATATATTCACGCAAATCTCTGAAATAAAGCCATTTCTTGTGAGTTTCCATTGAAATATTACTTCGAAATCCCTAGGTCAAAATAATTCAAGCCTGTTGGTTTCAATCATCTTATGTAGATGTAAATAGATTGATTAGTGTTACGTGCGCATGTTAAAGAGTACATGTGAAATGGCGGGAGTACGTGTAGAAAGGGGGAGAGAACCAAGATGGAGGAATATGAACAGGAATGTGTTTTCAGTGTTATTAAAGATTTAAGTATTTATAAACTATAAATTTGGTGTTTGATGTTGGTGTATTAATAAAGATGTTCCTCATATAAGAAGAAGTAACAATTAATAAAATCTTTCTAGATTATATATCTAAAAATTGCCAAATAATAATTATGAAATGTTATTTGCGATGCTCGATTTCTAGTTCTAGATCTAAACAATATGTGATATGTTACATATTAGGGTTGAATAAAAAATATATCACTTATATAACTATATAGTTCGTCCATCGTGGTTCGATGATGACCACTTTGTCATCCAGTGGGCTGAGGGCTTTGCACTGGGGTTTTGTGCCTCCTCACTTATATAACTACGTTACAAAACAAAGCCTTGTTTCAGATTTAAAAAAAGAAAATTCATTAGATTTTTTGTGTAGTATTGGAGATTACCATGTCCAGTCTAGATATAATATATGTCTTTGAATAAAACACATGTCCACTATAAAAATCAAGAAACCACACTGGAACAAGGAACGTCACTGAGGTCATGAACTCTTAAGTACCGCACTGCACAATTTAAACAAAAATAAATTATGCATATTAAAGAGGGCATATTTGTGTTTGAAAATCGAACAGTAAATTCTAGTTGCGTATTCGATAAACTAATCATGTGTAGCGACGAACACCTAGGCAGTACAATGATTTTACTTTAACGACATTTTACTGTGTCTTTCGGTAATTAGACTGACACCTCCTAACTTGATTCTATATGGGAATTCATTCCAGATAATAAGTTTCCCGGTAAGTGGAGTGAATTTAAGAATTTCATTTTCCATTTGGGGAATTTTTTTTTTTGCTGTACTAAAAATAGATTTGCTTCAAAAATATTATTACAGTGTGCTTTAATTTAGTTTTTTAGCGGCCCCCGTAAGGGGAAAAAGCCGCTATTAGGTTTGTGCAAAATGTCCGTCTGTCACACTCAGGGCGCCAAAACTAGAAGAGATACGAAAAATATTTTTACACCATTAGATGCGGCTTGAAAAGTTTAGGTGCAACGGCTACTTTCAGTTTTCTAAAAGCAAACCGTTTAATTTATAAAAATTATTATGCAAGCGAATTTTTAATAATAAAACACCAATTGTGAAGCAATTACGTAAATCTAAGGGAGGAAATGTTACTAGAAAAAATGCTCTTGGCATGTAGATATCACGCACATTTTTTAAAATGAATTTCTGTCTGTCTGTCCGTCTGTCAGACTCAGAGCGCCAAAACTAGAAGAGATACGAAAAATATTATTTCACCATCAAATGCGGCTTGAAAAGCTTAGGTGCAACGGCTACTTTTAGTTTTCTAAAAGCAAACCGTTTAATTTATAAAATTAATTATGCAAACGATTTCTTAATAACAAAACACCAATTCTAAAACAATTACGTAAATGTAAGGGAGGAAATGTTACTATAAGAAATGCCTCTGACATGTAGATATAAAGCACATTTTTTTAAAATGAACTTTTAGCAGCGGCTTTCGTGTACTAGCGCTAAGCCCGGAAATGACATGATTCTAAACTAATTTCTTAAATTTTTTAAAAAATCTGATTTAAAAAAAAATAATTGTTTAGTGCCCCCATTAGAATGAAACAAGCATATTTTTGTGTGTTTTGTCTGTTGGTTGGTCTGTCCGTCACGGTTAGAAAAAAACACTAAAGGCTTTTGAAAATATGATTTAACCTTTACTGTTCTTTCAGAAATATTGCGATAGTTTAAGGATGGGAGCATACAGGAATTGAGCCAGGGACTTAGAAGGAACATCCGAAACATCTTGCGAATAGGCGGATCTGACGGGGATCCGACTCCGATGGGGGCCGCCTCTGAGTTTGTGTATCTCTTTGTAATCTTGTTCTAAATATGTAGATAAATGAGAAGATAATGAAGTGTTTTTTTTTTAATCATTTTTTTTGTTCTTAGGGTATTCATTATTGTTATACTTTATTAACTGACATAGAAGAGAGCATCTGGTTGCATGCGGCTTCAGAACGAAACATCTGGAGGTCACTTACAAAGGTCGCGAGATACACATTTTGAGACCAAAAGAAAAATCCGCTGCCGAGATATAGAGGTAGTCGGCGAAAAGAAAATCTAAATCGACCACCGGTGGACAATGGTTATTCCTGGGTCGGATGTGGCTAAATATGTAGGTCATAGCTGGGGCCGCGTAGCCAATGCATCTACTGCACTCTTCCTTAGTCTTCAGTTTCTAAGGCTAGTCTTTTTTTTTTTTTTTTATGCTTAGTAGCATTCATATTGTCTTTGTGTTTTTAGAATATATACGCGAATTTTAGATTTAATAAAATATACATACCATGGCGATAGTAAAAAAAAAAAAAAAAAAAACTAAAAAGAATGCACAATAATTGTTGACAGGCTAATGTTTTAAAGAGAAAAAAACAACTGTCCTAACTGGCAAACGTTCAAGGTGATGTAATAGTCTTTAATGAACTTGAAGAGGGCAGATTTTTTTTTTTTACGCGTTTGATTTCTGCATTTGTTTTTTAAAGAAGAGTTTCTCTTGCAATGTCTTTCTCGCTCGTGTAGGCCAACTGGGCAAATGAATGTGTGCCAGGAATTTCGTCATCGACAAAATTAGATCGGCGACCTCCTTTTGCTCGTCTGCACCATTCGTTTCCCTCCCCAGATTTGTGTGTGTGTGTGTTGTTCAGATTGTGACTTGGGGGTGGTTGAACATGGCTTGCTTCTATTTCTTTCTTTTCTTTCCACTCTTTCACTCCATCGTGTGCCGTTTTTTTTTCTCCTTTTATTAAACACATTTGTTCTGTCCTAGCACACATTCTGGCAGACGTAAGTTCTGATTCCGAAGCGAAAAAAAAAAAATGGTGTGCTTGTATAATTTTTTTTTCTCGTAAAGAAGACAAGGACAGTATAAGAAGGGAGGGCTATTTTACAGATGGGGGAGGATTTGGGGCGGGCTAGAAGGGGCATTGGAAATCATCAACTAGAGTTAACAATCACACTGAAACATGCATCTTGCCAATACGGGATTTAACCAAGGCCTCGTCAATGACACCCAACCAGGGCCGGCCCTAACGATTGCAGGGCCCTATGCGAAATGGATTGCGCGGGGCCCAGTCTGGAAAGGGACAAGGATAATAAGTAAAAAAAAAATAAGATTTTGTATTAGAAAATAAATTCGTCTTTGCATTTAATTTATTCCTTACTAAGTACAGTGTATCACCATCAAATTAAATTAACTTTACGAGCCTTGTGTGTAGCGAAGTCATACAGTATATCATCAAAATTCTGTGTCCAATAAAGATTACGCTTAATAGCAAGCATTATTAAACTGTTCAATCTATTTTTGTGAATTGTTGACCTCTTGTAATTGAATGACACCGCAATATGACAATTTTGTATATTTTTCAGGAGATTTTTATGATTTCAGGAGATTTCCAAGAATCCGTGGAAAATCAGGAGACCGCGAGAACCCTGTAAAATACGTTATAATGGTTTAATCTAATAATATATACTAGAATTAGTAAGGGGCCTATGAAAGTACGGGGCCCACTGAGGCCGCATAGGTTTCAGTGACCTAAGACCGGCACTGCCTCCAACATCACAGCCTGTGGGTAGTTTAGACGTAAAGTTCGTTGCCACGTCGTATAGGCGTGTGACAAAGCAAAGAGCTATTGGTCTAAACTGCCCACAGGTTGTGACGTTGCAGGTCAGTGATCTGGCCTTCTATAACGATAGGTCTCGGTTTAACCCATAGGCAATATAAGCTAAAGCTCAGGGCACCCATGAAATCCTATGATCCAATCTAAAACGGCATGCTGGAGATAACTTGCTTACGTGAAGAGAAAACACAATTCCTCTTTACGATTTAAAATCTCCTCAATCCACAAGTACAAATCATAAAAAAAAAGATTGCAACCTTGACGCATACATCACGTGACAATTTTTAATTTACAAACCTTTTTATCAACTTTGTCTGTCCGTCTGTCTGGTAAAATTGTTTGTACCGTTTATTTCTCCCACACCCATTCTCTGATCAAGGTGAACCTTTACACAATTATTTATTGTAACTAAAAAAACAACATATAATTTTCCTATAAGTCAACATAAAAAATTGGAACGGGTCTGTCATTGTAAGAAAGAGGACAGAGATTAGAGAGATATGGAGAATGATTTTGGCAGATCATGTGTGGTGCCCCAACGGTCCAACAGACTAGGAGATGGAAATTTTATGAACACACACACACATGCGATGTACCGGTATTGTGAAACATCCACCCCACCCATCCCCCATTTTTGTTTCGATCGTGCAATCTATAGGGCAGACGATATTAACTCTTTCTCTCCGTAATCATTTACCACATTTCTGATGTAATCAACGTTGGTATCGTAAGTTAGGAGAGAAAGAGTTAAAAGTCACCTGTTTCTATTGCGATGGTTAAAAGTAAAGTAAAAGTGTCCCCTTCAGACCTTAAGATCTATGGGACAGATGACGTTAAGGCCGGTTAAGGTCATCTGTTTCTTTGGCCAACGGTTAAACGAGCAGGGTGTTATGTGGCCAGCACAACGACCAACCGCCTTTACTTTCCCCAACTAAAGTCAGGTACCCATTAGAGTTGGGTGGACTCAGGGGCGCCCTAAAAATCCCGAAATTCAAAATTCCAGTCTTCACCGGGATTCGAACCCAGGACCTCAGATTCGGAAGCCAAGCGCTTAACCACTCGACCAACGCGCCCCCATTGCGATGGTTGACAAAGGTTTACTACGTGGCCAGCACAACGATCAGCCTTTACCTTAGCCAATGTAGGTCAGGTACCTTTTAGAGTTCGGTGGATACAAGGCGTCCTAAAAAAAAATACCCAAGTATAAAATCAATGTCTTCGCCGAGATGCGAACCCGAGACTCCTGGTTTGGTAGTGAAGCGCTTAACCGCTCGGCCGCCATGTACCGTTGACAGGACATATGGACCAGGGAATAATTGGACAAGATTTTCTTGAAGCATAACTAGGGCAATGATGCTTTGCAAAGCTTTGTCTGTTCAAAAGCATTCCTACATGAATATCAGAGGGCGAACCTTATGATATGACACATGAATGTATTGATGTAATTTAATGTTACGTTTTTCAGTAGAAACAAATTTATAAATATTGTCACCTATTTTACAACTCTTTTTCAATCTTTATGTGTTTCCTTTCGTAAAATAAATAAACAAGACGCATACACTTAATATGTACGTTGTTATATTGTTATTATATTCTATATTCAATATGTACGTTGTTATATTGTTATTATATTCTATATGGGAATTCATTCCAGATAATAAGTTTCCCGGTAAGTGGAGTAAATTTAAGAATTTCATTTTCCATTGGGGGAATTTTTTTTTGGCTGTACTAAAAATAGATTTGCTTCAAAAATATTATTACAGTGTGCTTTAATTTTGTTTTTTTCTAAATATGTAGATAAATGAGAAGATGATGAAGTGTTTTTTTTTTAAATCTTATTTTTTGTTCTTAGGGTATCTATTATTGTTATACTTTATTAACTGACATAGAAGAGAGCATCTGGTTGCATGCGGCTTCTGTACGAAACATATGAGGTCACTTACAAAGGTCGCGGGATACACATTTTGAGACCAAAAGAAATGGTAAAAAATGGTAAAAAAAAAAGCCCAACTAAAGAGGCAAAAGGCCAAGGATTCCTAGGATGTAAACAGCTCTACAAATGACGTCAAAATCTGAGGTATCCTCAAAAAAAATTTAATGCTAATCGTGTTTACTTATTAAATCAAGTAGATCACACTAATCATGTTAATCAGCTGGGAAGAGGCTGTGAAAGTCGTCTACTAGTGCCTACGACCGATCTCTGTAGAGTGACCTTGCCCTTATATCCTTTATACGCCAATAAGCGCCTGGGGATCAAAGTCCATTTGTCCATGTTGATCATGTTATTACGTACATTATTTTATTCACATTTAGTTCGTTCGACGATGATTTCTAGTGTAGGAGTTATTTTGTTTTTCTTAAGACTAGAGCCTCTCCTCCCCCCCCCCATTAATGACAGTTCTGCTGACGCCCATATAGATTTCTTTTATATGCACAGAAACCTCAGCGAAAATTTTAAACCAACATACTTGTCTATAAGGAATCCAGAATTTGATCACAGAACAACACAGTTCCATACTGCCGCACTGTTTACTTATAACAAAGAACCACATCTCCAGAAGAACCTTTGTCTCGGGACTTACCTGAACCAACAGGTGTCGCCACAGGTAGGTAGGTAATCCATTCAAGTTTCTGTTGTCTTTCTTTCCCCTCCTCCTCCTCCTCCTCTCTCTCTCTCTCTCTGTCTCGCTCCTCTCTACGTATGTGTTCTTACCTCTAGACAGCATCCTGCTCACTGTCGCCCTCCAAAGCAGGAGAGAGTTGATGGTGGGTTTTTTTTTTTGTATGTAAGTTAGTGGTAGATACCATGGAATGTATGTTGTACCAGGACACACGGGAAAACCCAGACACAATACTTAGAGTGTTTTCTCTCTATCTTTCTTTATTCCTTTCTTTCTCTCTTTCTTTCTCCCTCTGTCTATCTCTTTCTCTATCTATCCCTCTTCCTTTCTTTATTTCTCTTTCTCTCTGTCCCTATCTTTCTCTGTCCCTTTTTCTCTCTCTCTCTCTCTTTCTGTCCCTATATCTCAATCTCTCTTTCTGTCCCTATATCTCAATCTCTTTTTCGCTCTCTTACTCAATCTTTCTTTCTCTCGCTCTCTCTTTCTCTCTCTCACTCTCTCTTCCTCTCTCTCTCTGTTTCTCTCTCTCTCTTTCTCTCTCTCTTTCTCTCTCTCTCTCTTTCTCTCTCAAAACTCTTTCTCTCTCTCTCACTCTCGTGCTCTCTCTCTCTCTCACTCTCTCTCTTTCTCTCTCACTCTCTTTCTCTCTCTCCCACTCTCTTGCTCTCTCTCTCTCTGCCTCAGTTTTTTTTTTTAGCATACACGTACACACTATTCTTAAATGTATGAAAAAAAAAGTCAGTCTTCATAACTAAAAAAAAAAATTCCAGTAAACAACAAATGAAAAAATAATAATTTTATATTAAAAGATATTTATATTCCCAGCAGCAACTACCACAACTACAAAAAAGATTCTAGTGCTAGAATAGTGCCACCGAACATACACACAGTGTGTCACGTGCTGTGGCAAAAGTAAAATCAATCTCCAAGGTTTACATTGTATTTTGTAGTTCATCTCTCTTTCTTAGATATATCCCTCATCTATCCTTCTTCTATCCTTCATTACTCCCCCATCTATCCACATCCTCAGATTTATTCCTCCACCTTCCTTTTATCCCCAACTCTTTGGCCACTTGCTGTTTCTCTGAGCCCCCCCCCCCCCCCAGACGTCCACATTGACTCCCCCGGTGGCACCCTTGACTTAGACCTCACATCTCGGAGAACTGGTTGATTGGGGGAATGAACTCACTCGCGTGGCGCGCCCCCTATGAGTAAACTTAATATGTTTCCTGGCGTGTGTAGGGAGTGTGAGGGGTACGGGGGGGGGACACTTGACCTTGACAGAAATTAGAGGGAAGGGTCTCACGACAACTTAGTTTCAACCTAGGAGTTGGTTTTTTTTTTCCTTTTCATCAACCTAAACATAAACGTCTTATAATAAGGCTTGTTTTCGATTCCAAAGATAAAAGAAGAGTGCAGTATTTCAACCTAAAAGTTTATTTTTTTCTCATCAACTTAAACATAAACGTCTTATAATAAGGCTTGTCTTCGACAGGGGCGTAGCTAGAAAGTTTCCATCGCTTTGGGGCCAGGGGGGATTGACCTCTTTGGGGGCCCCTGCATTTTGCGTAATACTTATTTTTTAATGTAAAAATCACTTATTTTGGGGGCCCCGCTCAAGTGGGGGCCGGGCTGATTTTCAAATTCTCCCCCTCCTCCCCCACCCTAGCTACGCCGCTGGTCTTCGCTCCCAAAGATAAAAGAAAGAGTGCAGTATTTCAACCTAAGAATCGGGTTCTTTTTTCGTACTTATCAACTTCAACAGAAACGTCTAGCAATAAGGCTTGTCTTCGATTTCAACGATTACAAAGATTAAAGTATTTCACTTCGCTATTTAGTCCCAGCTGTGACTTAGAAATTTTGCCGAATCCAGCACAGACATGACCGTCGATCGGCGGTTGTCGGTTTACATTAACATATAAGAGAAAAGCATATTCCGTTATACTACACTAACACGTATACACATCCACCGTAAAAGTGGGCGACCAGCGGCTCTTCTGCCTTCTAATAGATCGCCATACAGAATGTCTCGTCTTGTGGAAGTCGACCTACTGGCATTCTACGAACGTGGCCAAGCCAGCCAAGGCCTCTGCTGTCGATAACTGTATTATAAGGATGTATGCCAACTCGACATAAAGCTCTTCAAAATCGACACAAACATCTGGGAAAAGGTGGCACTGGATAGATCCTTATGGAGAGAGAGAGCACAGAGGAAGGGTTCCGAATAGCAGATGCCATACACAACAGTAGTAGAAAGAAGGGTGAAAATACAACGGCGCCTGGTGATTATATACATGTAAGTCCAACCTGTGACGGCAACTGTGTTATCAAGGATTGGCCTCTTTAGTCACACAAGAAGTTGCAAAGGGAAAAGATCGTCTCTCGAGACTTAAAACGCCACAGAGATACACATACACACATCGGCGTAGAAGCCGTGGCGCAAAGGGGCTTGTTGTGCCCGAGCCCAGGACCAATAGGGTCACAAACGTGCTCTTGTGAGATATATATGTGCTGACTATAAGAATGTGTGTTTCAGACTATTTCATTATTTTATCCGAATCATTGTAGCTGTATATTTCTATTTGTCTGGTCTCCGGTGTAAATCTTATTACCAAAGGCAATTATTAAAGGTAGCTAACTCTTAAGTCTCAGTGCAGCGTTTTATTACATCTTAACTTGTTAGTGTTTTTAGTAATAATAATGATAAAAATAATAACAAAAATAATAATAATAATATCTGGATAATGTGAACGTCTGTTTGGTATAACATTATGTTCTTTTTGTTGATTTGTTATTTCTTACTTTAATATTACGGCATGTATTTACTAGTTGAAGTACAGGAACTAATAGTAAAAGTAAACACTAAAATTAGTCTCTGTTATTACAACAGGGCTGATATCCCTTGTACTTACACGAATTTCAAAGTTATAAAATAATCAAGGTACCAAAGGCTGACTCTAACAGACGGGATTGTCACCTTGGTGATAAGGAAGTAGTGTCCCTGGTCGAAAGGGAGAGTCTAAAATTTTTAATGACATCAATCTTGTTTTTTTTTTCCCCGTAAGAACGCTTTCTGCAGGATAATCCACAAACGTACCAAAAGTATTAGAATATATGTTTGTGATATTCCTCCCTTTGCTCAATATCTTTTATACACTCCCGTCTATATTTCCATTAGTAAAAAATCAAAGCAGTATAATCTATAAACATATAGCAATCACTGTAGTTTAGATCTTTGAATTGTTTCTTCTCCATTTTTTGCCTATTGCTCATATATAAATATATTTCAAATGTCTCTATTCCATTTTTTTAAATATATGTATCTATATTATTATTATTATTAGTATCAAATAATGTAGGCTAACTTATAGGAATAAAATTTGTTTACAAAAAAAAAAAAAAAAAAAAAGAAAAAAAAATGAAAGCCCAAAAATAGAGGCCAATAGCCCGAAAAAGAGGCTGAGCCCAAAAAGAGGCAAAGAAAAGAGGAAAAAAAAGTAACAAAGGCTGCTTGTATGAAAACAGAAGTTCCTAATCGACCCCTGAAGTGGTTCACCCAAGTATATGAAAAGGCAGTTATCAATATTTTCAGAAAGAATTAAATTCTATCAAAGACAAATGACAGAGAAGAAAGGAGAAAGAAGGTTGACAGATCTTGTGTGGTGCCCAAGCGGTCCAGCAGAAAGAGTTAGCTATGAATGTTCACTAACTGATATCTTAGACCTATAATGAATATCTAATTAAACTAATTGTTTTGCAAAGGGTCAATCTCTTTTTGAGTGATGGAAATTAATTGATATTTCCTTACAATAATCCTTTAGTTTAAAAAAAAAACCTACTTATTAATTGTTGTTTTAAATTATGTCCAACTTAAATGCACTCTAAATAAATTTTTTTTGTCTTACAATATGTTGCATTACCTCTGTATGTAGCAGATAGTAGGACAGAATTTACATAACGTACAAATGTAAAAGAAAAATTCTTAAGCCATTTGCGTAAATGTGTTAAATATATTTGTATCTCCCCTACTAAATAGCCTCCCTTGCAGTAGCGGTCTTAGGGGGTGGCAAGTGGGGCAACCGCCCCAGGCCCCGCGCCTAAAGGGGGCCCCGCGACAGAAATTTTATTGTCACCAACTTCGAAAACCAACTCATTTGTCATAAACTAGGACTTGTTACTCAATATTTTCGAAGTATGTTTATGATACCAAATGCGTAGTGATAAAGTTGAAACTACTGTTTGAATTATGAAAAATTGTATATGAAATAGTCATTTATAACATTTGTAGTATCATAAATGCAACTTTTGAAAAATGGATTTTTAAAAAAAATTAACATTAATAAGCAAATATACAGTATTTCTTGACTTTCGCTGATGATACGTTCTAAGTCCGCACGCGATGATCAGATTTTGCGGTATTTAATTTAATAAACGTACACTATTTTCGAATTTCCCATAAACTTAAAACATCTAGATAAGCATTTCCCAATTGAATAACAATTTTTACATGCTGTTCCTTTTAAAAACTCATTAAATGTTTAGTAATTTTAAAAGTGTCATACAGCACTGTTATGTCGCATTACAGTATAAAAAGAATTGGTGAGTATATATTAAATATACTGTTACTTACTCTGCAATGGAAAAAAAAGGTTGAGGGTGTATGAGAAGGTTTTATTTGGTACTGTATCCTAACCTGTATTAAACCAATTGATTGCTTGTACAGCTATTTCGGCCAATCAGCTTCCAGAAAGTTTGTCGGTTACATATTAAGTTGTTTTTTTTCCAATAGGCTACTGTGCATACACATTGTGCGGCCTTGGAAAAATCCCGTGTCACCGTGTTAAAAAAACAACAACAACAACAACAACAAATGCGGGAGTATTCAAAAAAAAATTTTTGTTGAAAACCCTTCCACAAAAGTCGTGTCTGTGAAAGTGTACAGACCACTGTAGCTCTTATGGCACACTTTGTTCTTATAGAAGGTACAACTGGCTTCCATTTGCAGAGTGAGAGAGGTGACATAATATTGGTAGTGCGCGAGTGTTTTCCTTTTATTTGCTTCTTCAGAACAATTACAATACAGTATATAATGTAACTTACCTAATGTAGCTACGTAATGTTCTATGTTTTGTAGCAAAAATAAGGCCCACAGTTTAGAGGCGAACACACTGTATTGTTATTGTTACAGCGTTAGAGACGAATTAGCCATAAGACCATTAGCGTGAGGAGTTTGCGGTATAAGGGCCCCGCGCATGACGCTCGCCCAGGGCCCCGCGCAATGCTAGGGCCGCCCCTGCTCCCTTGTTTGTTACTATTAATAGTGAATAGTTGTCAAAGTGGTGTATTTTTATGAAAAAAAACTGCTTGAGTAGGTAATTTAAAAAATTAGATTTTTTTACTTTCAGAAAAGAAAAAAAGTAGCTGTTGCATTAGAACTTTGAATAATCTAAATTATTATGATGTCGAATTTTCAAAATCTTTTCTAGTTTTAAACGGGACGGACAGTCATTTCACACAAAACTAATAGCGTCTTTTCCCCTTTTCGGGGATCGGCTAAAAATCGTATGATGAATAGCATGTAGAAAGCAATACATTGCGATAAAATACTATGGTAACCTTAATGATAATTTCCATGTTAGATCACACTATGGTCGAGAGGCTAAGTGCGGCTTGAGCTTGCCTTGCTTGGCTACCTAGAAGGGGGCTCGAGGTTCGACACCCGACTCGGGCAGAGTTGTGTTTACTGAGCGCCCAAAGGCAACACGGGAAACCAACTCCTAGATACCCCCTCCCCCCCCCCCACTGGTCCTCAAATGATATTAGACCAAAGCGCTCTGAGCATGCTATAAGCATGAAAGTAGCGCTATATAAAAGCTATAATAATAATCATAATAATAATAATGCCGAAAATGTGGAAATGTTGGTGAGTCAATTGAACACATAATGGCAGGATGTTCAGCCCTATCGGAATCTGCCTACTTAGGTCGCCATAACCAAGTTGCAAAGCTAATACACCAGCACTTGGCTTTGACACACAATTTGATCGGGAAGGATACTCCTCCTTATTACAAATACTCACCACAAGAGGTTCTCGAATCTACTGATTATCTGCTGTACTGGGATAGACCTATTTTGACCGACAAAACAGTTGATTTTAATCGCCCTGATCTGCTGCTCATCGATAAAAAAGAAAAAGTCGCTACCATTATCGACATTGCAGTACCACTATCTCACAACTTAAGAAAAACTGAGTTAGAAAAACAACGAAAATATGGGAACCTAGGCTTGGAGATTAAGCGTCTATGGAAGCTTTCTAAAACAACAATATACCCCATTGTCATATCAACCGAGGGGATAATAACAACTGACCTCACAGATACCTTCAAGGCCCTTGGCATTCCCAGGAACATTCTCGTTGCCTGTCAGAGGGCGGTACTGCTGCAGACCTGCCACATCACCAGAAAATTCCTCAGTGGAAACTGATAAAGGGACTACAATGAATTTTGTTTCCCTTTAACGAAACTCGACCCTGGCTGCGCCAGAGAAAGAATACTCGTTCTTTTATCATAATAATAATTTAAAAGAAAATAAATAAAAGCCCAATAAAGAGGCCCATACCCCCCCCAAAAAAAAAGAGACCAATAGCCCCCCCCCCCCCAAAGAGGCCAATAGTCCAACAAAAAGAGGCCAAAAAAGCCCCACTAAAAAGAGGCAAAAGCCCAAGGATTCCCAGGATGTAAACAGCTCGACAACTGACGTCAAATGTTAAAAAAAACTTAGTCATCCTAAAAAAAAAAGAATAAATAATTGAATTTTATAGCAAAGTCTTTCGATTTATTAATTCATGAAACACAGGTCAAACCCACAATTAGAGAATGATTTGGCGATCATTGAAATTAACCCTAAATTAAAAACAATTGTTGTTTGATACTTAGTTTTGAAATCCCAATGGACGTTGTGAACATGTACTCAATACTTGGGAACGAAACATTCTTAGGAAAATCTATGGTGCCATACAGGATGAAACAGGGTGGAGGACACGCACTAACCAAGAGATATATCAATTGTATTAAGATCAACCAATAGTGACCGAAATAATAAAGAACAGACTACGTTGGGCAGGTCACCTTGAAAGAATGCCAGATAACAGGGCTAACAGAGGAGCGAAAATAGTCTGCAGGCAAAAACCAAAATGCAGGCGACCCAAAGGCAGACCCCGAATGCGATGGGTTGATGATGTTGAAGCAGATCTGCATTAGCTTGGGGTTAGGGCATGGAGACGAAAGGCCCAGGAGAGATCTGAATGGAAAGATGTGCGCAAGCAGGCCAGAGCCCTCCATGGGCTGTAGCGCCACTGGGATGAATGGATGGAATGGACGTTGTAGTGAGAAGATGAACATCGATCTTAAGGTTGCTTCCATAAGTTGTGTCTCCGTTAAAGTTGTCAAACATTTTGTCAGGACAATCTCAGGGTGGGAAGTACTCAGGCTCCTATACTTCTAACAAAACAAATTGTATTCAGTATATCTGAAGATTCAGCTTGTGACTCCTAGCAAGTAATATGGTTGTCCAGTGACATTGACCTTTCCAATGACATTGACCTTTCCAATGACCCGAAGAGGACCTCGTTCTGGTTGTTCATTGAGGTATATGCGCAGCATGTATGTCTTGAGTGTCTTGAGTGTTGTATTCTTGGAAATGTATTCCCAATTTAGATACAGCTGCATTTAGGTTCAGTCACATTTAACATACCAGATTGGGCCTATACATAATGCTGTATTTAGCTTCAGTCACACTTAACATACCAGATTGGGCCTATACATATTGCTGT
>JADKLZ010005243.1:521494-533616 GCA_021533235.1 Biomphalaria straminea | reverse complement strand
TTTTTTTTTTTTAATATTTTGCTTCTCTATTCATCCATCCTTTCGACATACTAATGTCGTACATTGTCTCCCTTAGCTTAAGAAAATCTATATTTAGCTGCATCAAAGACTCTAGCGATGACTACAAAGGAACTAATATTGTAGCCATTATAAATAATGCATCTAGTGAAGCGGTTTTTACAGTGTCCAATTTTCATCTTATAACTGTCTTGGTCTGCTCTGTCCACATAGGGCTACATTTGTTTCCGACATTGGTCTATTGTTGCCTCCCCTTTAAGGACGGACAGAACAAGAGGGAGAGTAACAAAAGAGTATCAATAGAAAGATACAGCTCACCCCCCCCTCCACTCTTCTCTACCAGGATACCCTCCCCCACCCTCCCTAGACGTGCCCCCTAGCCAGGGAAGTAGCTGAGACAGAAGACTGTAGGGGGAGGAACTTGGGAATAAAAGAGGCTGAAAAGAAAAGGACGGCTCTTTCTTGAAGAGAGAAATGAAGAAACAAGGGAGATAAAAAAAGACGAGAGTGAAACAGAGAGTAAGAGTTGTCTACCACAATGATGGCGGGAAGAGGTCAGACGTGCATCTAATGTCCTCTGCTATTTAACTACCCAGGTCACGAGATCTTCCTTTCAATCGTTCAATGACATTTTTTTTTTTGGCGTCTGCCCACTAAGACAGGGCTTAGAAATAAACCAAGAAACAGGGAAGAAATAAAACCTTACAAAAAACACAAGGCTGTGTCCACTAGCCCAGATCTTAAAGGTGGCCCTTCATACGAGAGCAGACTGTATTCTCTCCCAATCTTCTGGAATTCAGAAATCAACGTAACATAAAGATGGCGGTGAATGCAAATGAAGCAGGCGCGTGCTAGACAACCTTGACCTTAGTAAAATGGAATCTAAGAAGGTGGTTAGAAAAATGAACACGCAGAAATAGAATAATTTATTAGCAGTAGCGGCCTTAGGGGGTGGCTAGTGGGGCAACCGCCCCAGGCCCCGCGCCTGAGGGGGCCCCGAGATCGGAGATTTCATTGTCACAAATTTGATCACTACACATTTTCCAAATAAAATTAAATTGGACTTCGATGTTTAAATATAAAATATACTCTTAGAATCGTCTTCTTCCGCCCAAGTGTTTCATAGGCTACTGTGCATAGACATCGTGCGGCCATGGGATTATTTTTTTAACTTAAAAGAAAAATAGTTTATACAGAATAATTACAATACGGTATATAATGCACTTCAACGGCCAATAATAGGCAAACAGTACCTACGAAATGTTTTATATTTTGTAACAAAAATAAGACCCACAGCTTAGAGGTGGACATACTGCATTGTTGCTGTTACAGCGTTTGAAACGGAATGTCCCGTTAGAGTGATGTGTTACGGTATATATAGTTTACCCTCAGGCCCCGCACAAGACACTCGACCAGGGCCCCGCGCACTGCTAAGGCCGCCCCTGTTTATTAGTTTAGTGATGTTATTATCATTTTGAGATTGTTTCAAGAAAGCAAATAAACAAAAAAATAGATTTGATAATTCAAAAAAGAGGCTGTAACCTTTAAACCTGATGAAAACGTGTTTTGAATTACGGATGTGAATCTCAAGTGCCGGTGATATTTTTTAGCTTTACGAAAAGTTGGATGCGCGATGCTACGAAACAAACCTCATCACAATGTGTGATTAATGAAATGTTAATGACGCATTGATTGGCCACTTATGGCGTCGGGGGAAGTGTGGAGCAGGGAGTGTTAACATATTGCAGGAGGCTTCGCTTAGGAAGAAGCCACTTGTAAGGAGCTCGGCGTGAATACACCAGAACGGCACATTTAGTGAAATATGGTGATGTAACGACGGTGTCAATCGCTGGTCACGCGTGTGACTCGTACAGCTTAATTAGCTGACCACGGCTTCACTGGACATTGTTACACTGGACATCGTTACAGTTTTACCCTTCTTGGTATTCTGGTCACTTCGATCCTTTGATGATTCAATAGAAAGAAAGCGTTTTATTTCGACTCATTGAATTGATTTATTTAGTATCCGTAGGACAACTACCTAGTACTGAATAGAAGAGATGGTACAAAAATAAAATGGCCACGCAATGAGATATTTCTTATCAAACTCTTAATGTAAAGCAGGGCAGCCTTTTAGGTCGCAACCCCCTTGGTGGTCGAATAAGGACGATTTGCCAGGATACCATTGATAGTGTTATGATGTACTTATGTGGGATTCATTATTTTTTTATTTATTTTTTTTTAATCACATAAGCATGCAACATAAAAATGGTGAACAAAAACTAGAATAGTAAATAGTGAACTGTTTATTTTTAACGTTGTGAAAAGCACTGTTACTTATACTTATGGTTTTTAGGTTCGGGGTCGCGCATAGTGGAGGATCGTAACAAGGGGTTGAGAACCGCTGCTCTAAAGACAGTGTGGAAACATTAAAAAATTTCTTAGTAGAGTTTTTAACATATTGATAATAATCTACTCGATGTGTCTCTACTGAACTGTGAGAAGATAACATATTGAAGTGACCAACAAAACCTGACCACTGGCTACCACTGGCTACTGACAGCGTTGAGCAAAGACAGGTATTGACCATCTTCAGTAACACCTTCAGTTCAAGTGGAGACTATTGTGTTGGTCACGAGCCTGTCAATTCAAGCTAGACATAATCAAATATTTAGTCGTGTCGTTGACCATTCGGTAAGCATACCAGGACGTCTAAAAACTGACCAATAGTTTCAGAGTTCCCTTGAGCATTGTTTCTTGCCTTTCCAAAACATTTAATCGTCATCGCATGTCATAACGTTTCGATGTCATCACCTGTTTTATAACCTAAATCGGTGTCAATATCTTAGCATTGTTCTCACCGTCATTATTTTCTCATGAAATGCATAATGGTAATACAAACTTCCGGTAACCACATACCATAAGAGTTAATGGAGGAGCCTGTGTAGTAACAGCGTGACCCTAGGACAGGGTTCGGCAACCCACGGCACGCGAGCCGCATGCGGCTCATTGCGTGTGAAGCTGCGGCACTTTAGTTCTACACATAATTATTATTAATTTTATTGAAACATTTTTTAAAGTAGTTCTTATTAGTTTAAAGAGGATTAGGCACATATTCTATCTCTCAGCTACTTGTACTCGCTTTTCACCACACCACTCCCCAATACACGCGTCGTCTATGTTACCAGTCCGTCAGAAGCTCTCGAATGGACGCCATGGTCGAATTTTTCTATGTAGGTTTCAATTCGCTTTCGACGCAAGACTACGTGCTTTGGCTGTGACGTAAATTTTGTTGTTTCAAGTAAATGAGTTAGAAGCGATTAACTTCTTAATCTTATATGCAATCTACAAGTAATGCTAATCTGGCAAGCTTTGTGGTAAAAAATGTTTGTAAAAATGTTTTACATGTTTCGGAAATTCCTTCAGAGTTGAAGATAGTTATTTCCTAGTCCAAACCTCCCGCAGGACGACGGGGCATTAGAGCGGGCAGGGTTTGAACCCGGGACCATCGGTAAATCGATACGACAGTCCAGCGTGCAAACCGCTCGACCAGGCAGCCATCCTTGTGGTACCACTAGAAATTGCACAAAAAGGCAAACCATTTATAGATGGTGAGTATGTCAAAGACTGCTTCCTATATTCATCTGAAGAACTGTTGATTTAAAAAAAAACCACCAAAAATCTTGAAAAAAAATCAAAGACAGTGCACAAGTTGCTCATTTAGTCAGTTATATGTCTTCTTATGGTCCAAAAGAATAACTTAAAGGATTGCTACCTTGGGACAAACTAGAGGGAATGATATTCTTCTTCTTCTTCTAACCAGCTATGTACAAATAAACATTAATAGAACTTGCAAATCGACAAAGGCATACTTTCTTAAATATTCGAACGACAAAAAATAAATGCGACTGATCTCAACAAGATTTAGGCTCCAACTGAGCTAGCTATCTTTGCCCGGGAGACTCGTTCTCAGCTAATCCCTTTCAACCAACCACATCGACGCATCCAGGTCATGTGACCAAGATTCTTGGAACAAACAAAAAATATAAATTCCCGGAACAATCTAAAAATAACTGTTGGGTTTTTTTCAGCCGACCTTGATTTGTGCAGAGAAGTGCATGCCTATGTGACAATCACCATCGTATGGACATTCCTAAACACATTTCACACAAGCATACAGACATCTTTAGATAAATAATGATAAAATTAAAGGGTGGGTGGCTGAGGGGTTAAGTGCTTGGCTTCCGAACATGTGGTCCTGGGTTCATATCCCGGTGAGATTTTGCTTTTTCGGGATTCTTAGGGCACCTCGGAGTCAACCAAACTCAAATGGATTAGTTGGGGAAAGTAAAGACGGTTGGTCGTTGTGCTGGCCACATGACACCCTGCTTGTTAACCGTTGGCCAGAGAAACTGATGACCTTAACATCATCGGCCCTATAGATCGCAAGGTCTAAAAGGAGGAACTTTACTATAAGATAGATAAGATAATTTTTATTGATTTAATCTGATAGAAATTCAGCTTAATTACAATTGACAAAATCAGCGTAATTACTGTCCAAAAACAATATTAATAAAAAAATTCAAACAACATTCACATACGAACACACACACACAACCAGCGCTTTATGAATTTGACCTTCTCCGTGAAGACAGCTGATCTCGTAACACTCTGACCGAAAGTGGGACAAAAGATAAAAAACATTAGCGGACATAAGGAACGAGGACAATGTCAGAGAATGGACATACCAACCACTGGAAGAGACATTCATACTTGTGAAAGAGAGAGGAGTGGATTGAAATCAGATCACACGTGGTGCCTCAGCGGTCTAAAAGACAAAGGGACACTTGAGAGTGAACACATTTTGTATTCATTTCAATATTATTTACAATATTTTTTCTTCGATGAACAAAAGCTTTAAAAAAAAAAGAGAAGTTGTTGGTGCTATTTACCAACGTCGACCTACATGCAGACAAACAGACAGTTGAAATACAACAGTTAGCTCCTTTTACTGTTAACCCAATTACACATTTTAAATAATATTTTTGCACTCATAGATATAGGTCAGTGCAGACTGTGTCTATATTTAGAACAGCTTTATGAAGCAATGGCGTGACCTTCGCAAAAACCACTTCCTTGCTATTTTTAGTAACGATGATCTTTTCCTGTGACCGGCTCCAAGGATGTCTGCGCCCAGATAATCAATGGCTATTATCTAGGTCCGTACTAGATACCATTCCCCACCCCATTGTCAACATCTCTTTATTTATTAGATCTCACGGGTCAGACGGCCTGTTTTTCAGTCTGAGGTTACTCATCATTGCTCTACTGCGGCACGGACCCCCCCCCCGGTTTTTTTTTTTTGGAGCAATCGCAGACATTGTTAAAAACCGGAAGTTACTGGAATTCCAGACGTCTGCGTGGAACCGGAAGTTGTTGCGGAGTTATGTATGACTTAGCGCGTGCCGCAGTGACGTGACCAGATGAATACCCAACGAACTGATTGATTACGTGATTTTAGAGTACTTCTTGGAGTCTGTTCCACTCTAAGGATTACCTAGATATATAGAGATGAAAAAAAAGAAAGATGTCTGACCCAGTGGTATAGAACTTTTAACACCCTAAGTAAAGTAAAAAGTTCCCCTTTTAGTCCTTGCGATATGATATAAATGTCAAGTGTTTGCTCTAGGTGTGGCAAAATATGTAGGTCACATCTGGGGCTGCGCAGCCAAGGGAAATACTGCATTCCTCATTAGTCTTCGGGACTCGAAGACAAGCCTTATTCTTATTTATTTATTTCAATGTTCCAACTTGATCTTGAAAACGCAGAAAGAGAAACAGAGCCAGGCCAAGCAACATAAGCCCGTTCCCCCCACCCTCTTGTTTTTTTTTAAAGGAGAGTGTGTCTTTAATCTGTGTACATTTAAAAGACCCTCTGGTCAGCTAACAGAATTTGTCTGGTCACTTAAGTAGCCTGCTCCCCTTGTTCCCTAGTACTGACCTACGTCACGTGATATCCAATTAACAGTGACAACAGATGTTCAAGACGATGTAGGAGAACGTGCGTTATGGACCTCACAATGACCTTCCTTCAGGGAACGGTACCCGGAAAAAGAGAAGAGACTGACAGAGAATTTGATGGGAAGAAAACATAAAAGAATGGACGGGCCTGCCACTAAAAGAGGTTCTAAGGCAAAGGGCAGAAAGGAATGGAGAAAGACGGTCGACGAATCTTGCATGGTAACCCAACGGTCCAACAGATTAAGGGATATTTAAAAAAAAAAAAAAAGGTCTCCACATTGACCAACCTAGAGGCGCGGTGGCTGAGCGGTATAACGCTTGGCTTCTGAACCGGGGGTCCCGTGTTCGAATCCTGGTGAAGACTAGGATTTGTATTTCGGGATCCTTGGGCGCCTCTGAGTCCACCCAGCTCTAATGGGTACCTGACGTTAGTTGGGGAAAAGTAAAGGCGGCTGGTCGTTGTACTGGCCACATGACACCCTCGCTAGCCGTAGGCCACAGAATAAGATGATCTTTATATCATCTGCCCATTAGACCACAAGAAAGGGGAACTACATTGACATTCTATGCAATACTTTATATGGAGACTTCGACAGTTGTTTTTTTTTTTTTTTTTTTTTTTCAAATTAAGAGTTTTTTACACATTTAACTCTTTGACACCGTAATTATTTTCCACATTTGGACGGAATTTATAGCTTTATATAGGGATAGAATTAACGTCGTTGCGAGGTCAAAGAGTTAAAATTCTGCCTAAAAAAGTAGTAATGGCAAACAGAGACGGGATAATACGAGATTTAGACTTTACACATTGCCTACGTCACTTCCATTAAAAGATTAACAATAGACCTTGGAGAGTGGCGTGATTTTACCAAGGCCCTTTGTTCCATGAGTAGGGACGTGATTTTACCAAGGCCCTTTGTTCCATGAGTAGGGACGTGATTTTACCAAGGCCCTATGTTCCATGAGTAGGGGCGTGATTTTACCAAGGCCCTTTGTTCCATGAGTAGGGACGTGATTTTACCAAGGCCCTATGTTCCATGAGTAGGGGCGTGATTTTACCAAGGCCCTATGTTCCATGAGTAGGGGCGTGATTTTACCAAGGCCCTTTGTTCCATGAGTAGGGACGTGATTTTACCAAGGCCCTATGTTCCATGAGTAGGGGCGTGATTTTACTAAGGCCCTATGTTCCATGAGCAGAGGCGTGATTTTACTAAGGCCCTATGTTCCATGAGTAGGGGCGTGATTTTACTAAGGCCCTATGTTCCATGAGTAGGGGCGTGATTTTACGAAGGCCCTATGTTCCATGAGCAGGGGCGTGATTTTACTAAGGCCCTATGTTCCATGAGTAGGGGCGTGATTTTACTAAGGCCCTATGTTCCATGAGTAGGGACGTGATTTTACTAAGGCCCTATGTTCCATGAGTAGGGGCGTGATTTTATTAAAGCCCTATGTTCCATGAGTAGGGGCGTGATGGCTGAGTGGTTAAGCACTTGGCTTCCGAGCCTGTCTTCCTGGGCTCAAATCTCGTAGAAGACTGTGATTTTGAATTTCGGGATTTTAGGTTTTCCCAGAGTACACCCAACTCCAATGGGTACCGGGAATTAAAGCATTTGGTCGTCGACCTGGCCACATGACACCCTGTTCGTTAACCGTTGGCCATAAGAAACAGATGACCTTAACATCTTCTGCCGATTCTGATCCATAGATCGCTAGATCTGAAAGGGGAAACTGTTACTTTTACTCTTATGTTCCATGGGAGGAAAGGAAATAGATGAGAAACGAAGCTACCAAGAGAACTCATTTCATAATTGGAAAGGGTGGGGGCGATGTTCGAATGGTTAAGCTCTTGGCTTCCGAACCTGAGGTTCTGGGTTCGAATCTCGGTGAAGACTGGGATTTTGAATTTCGGGATTTTTAGGGCGGCTTCGAGTCCAGCCAACTCTAATGGGTACCTGACTTTAGTTGGGGAAAGTAAAGGCGGTTGGTCGTTGCTCTGGTCACATAACACCCTTCTCGTTAACCATTGACTATAAGAAAAAGATGACCTTTACATCATCAGCCCCATAGATCGCAAGGTCTGAAAGGGGAAACTGTACTTTAACTATTTCAAAGTTGAATGAAACATTGCGATAAAACATACGGTTGTGACCAATATACAGTTTTCACTATGATGATGTCATTTCCATGTTATTCTTATTTCGTGTTATTCTTATTTCGTGTTATTCTTACTTCGTGTTATTTTTATTTCGTGTTATTCTTACTTCGTGTTATTCTTATTTCATGTTTTTATTATTCTGTGTTATTCTCATTTCACGTTATTCTCATTTTGTATTATTATCATTTTGTATTATTATCATTTTGTATTATTCTCATTTTGTATTTTTTTCAGTTTGTGTTATTCTCATTTTGTGTTATTCTCATTTTGTGTTATTCTCATTTCATGTTATTCTCATTTCGTGTTATTCTCATTTCGTGTTATTCTCATTTCGTGTTATTCTCATTTCGTGTTATTCTTATTTCTCACATATATTTCATGATTATTAAATTGAGCCAGATCATTTCGATCCTCTCCCAGCTTTGTTCGTCTTGCTCCTGCCACGGCATCAGGCACAGACTGCAAACTGGTCAAACATCAATCATCGCTTCCATGTGCACAGCCTGGGCGCGCTGTGGGGCAGCCAGGAGCGTTGTGGCGGTCAAAGGATAATGGCGATATGTGGCGCATGTTCATCAAAGCCCCCATGTGAACCAGAAAGATATCAGTCTTGCCAGCTTACCCTTTTCTCCTTCCTCCTTCTCTTAATTAACTCTTTCTCTCCCTAATTATATACCACATTCTGGTGGAATCAACGTTGGTATCGTCGATTCGGAGAGAAAGAGTTAAGAAAAGGTCCATAACTCCTGCAGAGACGTTAATTTAATACAAACAAGCAACATAAAGATAAGATCAACAAGAAGCCCATTAACAACAATAACATCAACTACTTTAACAAATACAAACAAACAAAGATATAAAATATACTTTTAAAAAGTGTATCTAACGGGGAAAATTCCATATTTACAGACATTAATCATTAAACTGTACCCTTCACCGTGGGACCCTCGTCATTTCACATTGCTAGCTACGCATCTGTTCAGGACATTTTTGTTGTGTAGGAATGACATAACAATAATGCCCTAAATAAAATATACATGCAAACAGTTTCTCACCTCAAATTTATCTATTGTTAAGAGCTACATAATGAAATGCACATTTCTCAAAAACATATCAATACAACACATCTGCGATATTCTATTGAACAAATAAAATGTAGCTACATATTGCAGTCGCTGATCGTGAATGTTATATAAAATAAATCCTTGTGTGATATAAATTATAAAATGGCGACTTTCGTTAAAGAAAAAAAAAAGAAGGTTAAAGCGATTGGCTTCCGAACCTGGCCATCATCAAGTCGAGACACCTTGAAGACGAAAGAGAGACAACTATTTTGGCCATCATCAAGTCGAGACACCTTGAAGACGAAAGAGAGACAACTCATCATTTTTTTTTACAACTTTTTAAATACATTTTCTATGTGGAGTTATCTACCCTTTTCACATGAACATAGCTATCTGGTGAGAGGTATTGGGTCAGACCTTCAATCCTATAGAGTCAAAATCCTCCTAATTGGAACGTTAATCTTCTACCACACTTACAGTTCAGATTACAAACATGATAATAGCCTTATTACTGTACCTTCAATATTTCAAAAATACACGGTGGTTTCCAGATCAGGCAGTTCTCCGCATAGTTTCTGCACTATTGAAGGGTTTTTTGGTCATAGTCTTGTTTGGGCTTCTTGATAAAGTGTGCAGCATTGAAAGACATGGTCAGCATTCTCTGGTCAGCCCCGAATATCTTGTGATATGGCCATATATTCTTAGCTTGCGTATTTTATTTTTTTTACGATAGTCAGCACGTCATCATGGGGTCCAATCGCTGTCTCTAGTAGCTAGCTTTGTGATTGGTCTTTGAATGTGATACCTGGGATCTTTCTGTAGCATCTCTATTCCATTGCTAGGATTCTCCTCTCTAGCTCTGCAGTCAGCGTCCAAGACTCAGACGCATATAAAAATATGGCCATGACCAAGGAGCGCATCAGTGTACCGTATATTTTTCCAAAAAAAAATACTAGTGCAGATTTTTTCATAAAAACATACCGCTATTTCAATAAAAAAGACCTCATGGGTGGTGAGTGTTATGATGGCTAAATCATTGCTTGGTACTTTTCAGAGTACCTAGTCTTCTGCTTCATGTTGGATTTTAACTCTTTCACTCGTAATCGACGATACCATCGTTGATTTTCAACTCATTAAATTAAATTAACGTTCAATTTTTTTGTACTTTGACTTTGAATTATATAAAAAGAGCATGCATTTCCCTTTAATTCTATACCAATTACAACATTTTCTGATAACAAATAACAAAGCTATTGAATCCCAGTCATAACAGGGGTAGTGAAATCGTAATGAGCAAAATGAAGAATTCCTTCAAAACGTGGAAAAATAATTACGGAGAGAAAGAGTTAATTTTTCACTACGTCTTGAGGTTTCGAATATCGAAAATTGCCCATTCCGTAGACATATTATATCTTAACTAAAAAACTTGAAATTTCTTAGATAACTTTTTTCGGGAGCACGTTATCCTGCCTCAACGTGGCGCTCCCGTGGAAGCGGCTCACAAGAGGAAGTGGCTAGGCGAAAGGGTAACAAATATGATTCCCGTGGGAGTGCCCATGGGCGGACGAGAGTCTTGCCCCTTCACGGTGCGGATTTGTAAGAAAGCTCCCACAAACCAGTCACAAATCCATGCGCTGTTCCTCAAGGGACCGTCTCATCAATGGCGGATTCCGCACAGTTAGCTTGGTACAACGAAGGTAGATGGTGGAGGCCCCCGGTGCCACCGAGTGGTATTGGAAACAGCAATGCCCTATAAGCATTGACTCGGGTCGCTCCCAGACAGGCCTGTGGTCCGCAGGTTTTTTTTTTTTACTGTTTGTGTTTGTTCTCGGACGGATGCAGACAGGTTTTTTTTCAAACTTAGAGCTCGAAGAGCCTTCGGCTCAGCTCTTAGACTATTTACACGGTAACTTATTTCTGAACAATACGAAACATAACTTGTATTATAATATTGACAAAATCAAGTTAATATTGAATCAAATACAACTTACTACAATAACAGAATATTTCCGTCTCACATTTTGGAGGCCATTCTTGACCAATCTTGCATCATTCACAACCAATCACTAGCATCTTCCCACCGTCACCATAGAAACGCACACACACTCCATAACAATGATCAAACAGCTCACTAAACGCTTTATGTTATTCATTGTGTACTTGGTAGCTGATACTTTTCTAAAACTTAAATATAATTAAAAAATTTAAGTAACTTATATATGACTTTCAAAGTCCATAAGCTTCATGATTTTCTAGACAATTGTACGTATGAAACATGGTTTGAATTCGTATATTATTGCAGTCTTAGTTGCCTTTAAGTAATAAAAAGGCGTTCAAAATTTATTACAGAAAGAGTTGTTAAAGTACATTACATAAATGAAAATGTTGATTAGTATTAAATATAATCAAATTATTAAGTAATTAAAATATGGTGACCGAAAACGACAATCATATTGTCTGTATTGATTATAGAATATATAGGAGATAATACCTCTTTTTATACAACTTCTAATGCGAGTATTTTTTCGCGGCTTAAATCAAGAATGTTGACATATTTGTTTTGTAATGCCGTATACATGTTTTTCTTTTTAAAACATCCACAGTTTCTTTACAAATCACCTTATTATCACGTTCCACAAAAAGCAAAGATTCGTTCACTTTTCCTGTTAGATTTTTACATCGTCTTAAGAACAGTGCAATTTAATAAGCGTACAAATATTAAAGTTCATGGCACCAATTAATTTTAAGAACCATTGAGGGCCTGTAGGTAAAGATTTGTCAACATTTTTTAGATGGGGGATTTGCTACACTTTTTGCCAACATTTTTTAGATGGGGGATTTGCTACACTTTTTGTCAACATTTT
>JADKLZ010005243.1:500648-512849 GCA_021533235.1 Biomphalaria straminea | reverse complement strand
TTCAGTTCATATATACAGACCACATATAAACAGACCACATATAAACAGACCTCAGATAGACAGACCTCAGATAGACAGACCGCAGATAGACAGACCGCAGATAAACAGATACCACACATAAAAAGATACCACATATAAATAGACCAAAGATAAACAGAGATCCCATATAAACTGAGTCCATTTTGAAACAGACCACACTTAAACAGAAACCACTTATAAACATGGACCTTATATAAGCACACAACATATAAGCAGAGCACGTATAATCAGAGACCCTGATATAAACAGATCACATTTTAAACACAGATCATATTTAAACTGAGGCTGCAAAGTCACATGGTGTACTGAACTCTTCATTAATCTTTGGACTCAGACACATGCCTTATAATTTGTTATAATACAATGGACCTCATTCACCAATCGTAAATAAACACATTTAGCAACGTCATAATATTGATAAAACAAATGAAACCGTATTGAAAACATAGTTCTGACACACACATCACACACTGAGGGCATATAGGCCGCTTGGTGCTAACTTTGACACACTCTACACTAATGACAATACATCGGCATAATCAATGGTATAGCTTTAATTAGTTATAGTGAAAGACGAATGTTTTCTTGAGTTTTCAGATATAAAAGAAGTAATTCTGTAAGCTTCACCACAATAGTTCACTAAACATTTCATAAAGTTATAGAATGCCCCTTTCTAGTTGCTTCCGTATTCTTATTCTATATCAAACTACATTATTCATTAATTACTCTATATTGGAAACTTGATTTACAAGTATTGCATTCCTCTATTACAGGGGTCGGCAACCTTTTGAGTCGAAAGAGCCAAAAATTACAATTTACACAATTTTAAAGTTTTAATGAGCCGCACTTTTTTTTCTTGCAACAATAAATAGTACTTGCAAATTTTTTTTTTACTAAAAAAAAAATCCGTTTATTGAAATATAAGTAGTGTTTGTCACAACAAATTAAATTATATATATATATATATATATATGGCGTTATAAGATAATTATTTTTTTTATTTCGGAAACAACTAAAGGAGTTAGACATTTTCTTAAACACTAAGTTGAACTTATATAACAATCAATTAAACAAACAAATTCAATGGGAACGTTGGCTTCGCATGGTTTTTGAAAGTTAGATAGGCCTACATTTGGCTCATAACTTGTTTTTAGTTTCAAACACGACTCTAAACTTTCAATTTTTAGTTGGCTTTTTACTTGGCTTTTAATTATATTCATGAAAAAAAAAACACTTTCTCGCACGAATATGTCGATCCGAAGATAGCCAGCAATATAAATGCCCTCATTTTAGCAATTTGGAAGATTATTCCATGCGCCGAATCAACTCGCGGTATTTCTTTGAAAACTGTCCACTTTTGTTGCGTTTTGTTCATACATTTCTGGAGCTCTAGCTTTTCTAACAGGATTTTTTAACTCTGTAAATTTTCCATTCCATAAAGCTAGAAATCCCTTATCAATTCCAAATGAATCAATGTGAATTTGTAACTTTGTGTTGAGAGGATTTACTAGGAATGGTAAAATGGTTTTGTTGGTTTTGAAATGCTCAAATCTGTCAAAAAAAATATCTTTTATTTTTTTTTAACTGTGCTCAAGTAATTCGTGTCAACAGTAGCTCTGATTTTATTGCGATACTGCTTTAGACATTGAAAATGAAGTGACTTAACTCTCAATATCTTCTGCGAAAAGAATTAATTTTTCTTCAAAACAAACCAATTCTTCTACCAAAACATAGGATGGGTTTCTATTTCCTTGCAGTTTTAGTTTCAGCTCATTTAATTTCTCTTTTATATCAAACATAAAATAAAATGTTTGCAAATATTTGTCAAGGAGATTAATGCCTTTATCATTTAGGAATGTATTTATTTCATTCAAGCTCAAAGTAAAACGTCTCAACACCTTACCTTTGGCAAGCTATCGCACTTTATTAGGAAGAAGGAGCTCAGAATACTGAGTTTCCATTTTGTTTAAGAATTCTTTAATTTGACGATGGTAGATTGCTTTGGACAATATGCTGTTAACAATCTTGATTGCCTAATTCATTACCTCAACTTTTTTTGGTTCGAATCGTTTTGGGTACATAGTGCTTCTTGTGTGTATTATTCAGTGAAACGTAAGAACTTCATGGTTTATTTTGCTATGAAGAATCGTTGTTACCCTTTATTTTTTCCAGTCATATTTTTGACTTCATCAATTGCTATTGAAATGATTTTATTTAAATTGATCTTAACGTTTTCAATGTATTATTGTACGATAAAAACTATATCATTCCCTCCAGTTTGTCCCGAGGTAGCAATCCTTTAAGTTATTCTTTTGGACCATAAAAAGACATATAACTGACTAAATGAGCGACGTGTGCCCTGTCTTTGATTTTTTTCAAGATTTTTGGTCTGTTTTTTTAAATTAACAGTTCTTCAGATGAACATAGGAAGCAGTCTTTGACATACTCACCATCTATAAATTTGTTGCCTTTTTATGCAATATCTAGTGGTACCACAAAGCTTGCCCGATTAGCATTACTTATAGATTGCATATAAGATTGAAAAGATAATGGCTTCTAACTCATTTACTTGAAACAACAAAATTTACGTCACAGCCAAAGCACGCAGTCTTGCGTCGAAAGCGAATTGAAACCTACATAGAAACATTCGACCATGGCGTCCATTCGAGAACTTCTGACGGACTGGTAACATAGACGACGCATGTATTGGGGGAGGGGTGTGCTGAAAAGCGAGTACAAGTAGCTGAGAGATAGAATATGTGCCTAATGACCTTTAAACTATTCAGAACTACTTTAAAAAATGTTTCGATAAAAGTAATAATAATTGCGTGTAGAACTAAAGAGCCGCAGCTTCACACGCAAAGAGCCGAATGTGGCTCGCGAGCCGCGGGTTGCCGACCCCTGCTCTATTACCTCACAAGTAGTCTATATTAATTACAGATTTATTCTTTTTTTTAGAACATATCCTTGGCAGTCATACCAACAATGATTTGATTTTTTGTATTCTATAAAATAACATTTTATTTAACAGAACAGGTATCATGGACTATGCATAATATCTTAGCTATACCGTAACAATAAACACGATTTTGGATTACTAGAGTTAAGTTCTCTTAAGAAAAGCAATGTTACCAAATATATAGTTATACTCTTCTTGTTCCAATTGTTACGACCAAAGCCCAGCGGTGGACATTAAGAGAGCCAATCGCCTCTTTTGATAAGAGGATAGGATCCAGTTGGCGCTAAGCTTTCACTATCTGATATTAGATTTTGTAACCCAATGAAGCTAACAGTTTCACAATCACACAACAATTCTCTGCCTCATCTTCCATAAATAAAATGGTGAGTCTTCCGCGCATGGCTGTGTGATTTCTGGCCTAGCTTCCGGCAAAGTCTCGAGCTTACAGAACAGACGATAGAAAAAGACGACTGTCAGCCAATCAGCGACCAGAACACAGAAAGCTAGGATGACGAACCAGGAATGGGAACAGAGTCGATCCACACTGGTCACCTTGACCGCATTGGTCACTATATACAGGGTACCTATAAACAGAAACAGAAAAATATCAACAAACTATTGTATCTAGAATATAGACTACATCGTGATTACAGTAAGTATGTTTGGCGAGTTAAGATAATAGAATACGTGTTCAATTATCAAGAAGTAATTGCCCTGTTTTAAAGATAATAAAGTAAAGTAAGTGTCTTATTCTCAAGTCATGGAGTAATTGTGTTGTCCAAAGCAGTGATGCTCAACCACACTCGGGCGGTGGGCCCATTTTAATATCCGGCAATTATTATTATTATTATAGCTTTTATATAGCGCTACTTTCATGCTTACAGCATGCTCAGAGCGCTTTGGTCCAATCTCATTTGTGGACCAGTGGGGGGGGGGGAGGGGGTATCTAGGAGTTGGTTTTCCGTGCTGCCTTTGGGCGCTCAGTAAACAAAACTCTGCCCGAGTCGGGTGTCGAGCCTCGAGCCCCCTTCTAGGTAGCCAAGCCAAGCCAAGCTCAAGCCGCACCTAGCCCCTCGATCACGCTTCCCAATTATGTCGAGGGCCAAATGAAGAAAAGGGGGAAAATGGTAGTATACACATAACCAATGTTTATTAGAAACCAGTGAATCTAGTATTTACATTAATTCATGAGAAGTTTATCCTAAACTACTTTTAAATCTCCAGCTGCATAGTTGAGATGACAAGTTAAAGAACTGAATCTAGAATTCTAGATGCTTGTCTACGAGACGATACCATTACGTAGCATTGATTCATCACTGAAGATGCTTGTCTACGAGACGATACCATTACGTAGCATTGATTCATCACTGAAAACGTTTGTTCCCACTAATAAGTGCTAGTGATTATTGAGATCATCAAATATATCTTATTTTTGGATATTTAGAAATGTTTATGCAAGAAACACGGAGTAGAAATCAATAGTCTGCATCACTAGAAATATGTCAAGCAAGAATAGTTTCAGGTGTAGCTCTGTCAGGGCACTTCAAACATTGGCCGCAGAAGGATTTAAAAAACGACGAATATTGTTCAATCTGAACACGATCAATATCAAATGGTCCAGACAACATTTCGCCACATAGATTTGTTGGTGAATAATTCTACGAGATTTGACTACTAAAAACTATTGCTGGCAACTATAATTGTGGCACCATCAGTAGTCACTCCCACTAATTTCTCCATGGGAAAACAATGCTCAGTGATGGTTGAAACTTTTTTTGTCAGTGTTTCGCCACTGGCGATCCATGCATGCTCCAAATGGCTACTACTTCTTTAATTTAAAAACTGCTTTTATCGCCAATAAATATCACGAGTTTGAAAGGTATCAGATAGGTCGGTAGGCTCGTCAGCGGCAACAGAAAATAGACATACGCTGACTCATTTTTTTTATATACATGTGCTCTCATCAATCCGTATCGGCGGGCCCGTTAGAACGAATTTGGCCCGCGGGCCGTATTTTGGGCATCACTGTTCTAAAGTAATACAAAAAATATCCTTTTCTAAAGTAATAAGGTAATTGTCCTGTTCTAAACTAAAGTAAAGTAAGTGTCCTCTTCTATCTTATCTTATACAATACAGACGTTACTTCCAAAATGAAATGATTACGACCTACAAGTCATATATCTAGTCATGTATGTTAACCAATGACAAGTCACTGTTTCTCCTGACTGGCTCATGCAACCCATTCGATGCTCTAATAGCACTAGGAAAGAAGAAACATTCGTACAAATTTGTCCTAGCATATGGAACGAGGAATGTGCCTTCTAAAAATGAGGTCTACTGTGGCATTTTACGTCTCGAGAGACGATCTTTTCCCTTTGCAACTGCTTGTGTGACCAAAGAAGCCAATCCTTGATATACCACTGCGATTGCAGGTTGGGCATAACAGTACCAGGAAAAAGAAGAAGAGGAAGACAGAGAAAGCGATAGGAAGACAACATAAAAGAATGTACGGACCTGACATCGAAAGAGGCTCTAACTAAGGAAAAAGACAGAGAGGAATGGAGAAAGGCGGTCAACAAATCTTGCATGGTGCCCCAACGGTCCAACAGACTAAGGGACAGGTAAAGGTAAATAAATATTATAGCAGGCAAGCAAACAGATGTAGCACGTAAATTGACACAGGCAACAAGTAAATTGACACATTTAAACTGAAATCAACCTACCAGTGACAAGAAGCAGCAACCAAAAGGCCAACAATTTGGCCATTAGTCCCCACATGGCCCAGAGGTTCTCACTCTGCCTACAACAAGACACCAAAAGAGTCAGGCATGCTGGGACTAGAGCTAAAACTCCACCAATCAAAAAGTAATAGGGCAGTAAGCTCAGACCAAGGCATCCGCTGTTGATGTTGATAGAACCTGAGAAGAAACCAAATTCTTGGGATAACAAACACGGATTATTTATAACTCACCATATCGTGGAATTGGTTTAAACTAGCAGCTTTATAAATATTATTATTGATGTTGATAGAACCTGAGAATAGACCAAAGTCTTGGGGTAAAAACACAAATTATTTATCAATTGATTTAAACTAGCAACGTAGCAACGTTATTAATATCATAGGCAAATAAATAATGTGACTATTGAATTGTATGTTATACAATATATTAGAACAAGAAAAATAAAAAATAAAAAAACAAAGCTTATATTAAGTGTATCAATTAGTTTGTATCAGTCATATAATTAAATTTGTATAAGCCTCAAACGAAATCTATAAAGGAGATTAATTCAGCATATACCACCCCTTCAACCACTATTTCTCTTGTTTGAGATACCAAATTAAGTCATCTATTACCAATAATCAATTAACTCATTGGTTATTTTTTATTATTGATTCGTGTTGTCAGGTAAAAAAAAAAAATAATAATTGTGCAAAATTTCAGCTTGATTTGAATTTTGGTATGGGAGAATAAACGTGTACAAACGTGGCCAGACCGACAGACCGACAGACACACAGAATGAATTGATATAAGATTTGTAAAAAGATATTTTTTCTTAAATGTCTGTATCAAAATAGTCAGTTTACACTTTCTTCATGTTATTCTTCTTCTTCTTCTAGCCAACTTTATTGCTGCAGAGCTGTCAGCTCTTTTGCAGACTGTGCAAGGACAAATAGTGTGCTGTTTTCATAGACATAAATAAATATAGACTGGAAAAAGGGAGTAACTTCATGTGACTTGAAAACATGTATATCTATTGAATTCGGACTTCCGAATTATGAAAAACTAGTTGACCGGCGGCATAGCATACGCCGCTATTTACCAAGGAAGGCGACCGCAGTGGGGCCCGCATTTCATAGGACCCGCAATTTTATAGGACCCGCTCTAATTTAAAGTGTAAAAATTATTAAATTAAGCCATTTTATTACTTACAACAGATTCCCTGCGCCATCCTGTCGATTTAACATCCCTATAATTATTTGTCTGTTAAGCTATTGCTTTAAAAGAAATCAAACACATTTTTAACATTTTAAAATATAGTCATTTTGTCTCTCTAACCTTGCTAATGCTTTTTTTTTTCCTCCACAATTGTTAACAAATACTCGTATTAAAAGTCTTTTGCAAGTCAATGGATTTTTTTTTCTAAAGATTTATAGAGTATTTGCGCTCTAGAAAACTTCCTCTTTAACTATTAAATACATAAATAATTCGAGTTTTAAATATGGTTCTAATTTTTCGCATTATAAAATAAGTAAAGCCAATGCGTTAAAAAAATGATTAATGGAGCTAAAAATAGATTACTTGTTGCATGTTGCTTGTTGCCCGTCTGACCTATTTACTTTGAGAAATATTATATAGATTTAAAAATTGCATGATCTTCAGTCTTAGAGATGAAACATAAAATAAAGTACACACAATTGCAATGCACAAATTTTCCTTTCATAAAACTCTATTATTGGCCAGTCTATATTTATTTATGTCTATGGCTCTTTTCTTCAGTTGTTCAGCACTCTTCATATTCAAATATTTGAATGATTATTTTTTTTTCAGCATCCTATCGAGCACTTTCCGCTTTATTTCTATCAGGTGTGTACGCCGTCTGCAATCCAGGACCCTTTCTTTATATTCTTCTTTATACTCGCCATGTGGATCTAAATAGACTTATTAAAAAAGCATTGTATTTTACTCAAATACAGCTACCATCACTTGAACAACTTAGTCATGAAAAATGCCTTTCCAAAAACACGATTTTTAAAGACAATCTGCACCAATTAAACCATTGTTACATAAGATCAGAACAAAGTGGTCGTCTCCTTTCCATTAGGACTAAAACAGAAAGATTTAAAACTCATTTATCCCACTTTCGGTCAGAGTGTTACAAGATCAGCTGTCGTCATCGAGAGGTACATAGAAGTCAAATTCATAAAGCGCTGGTTGTGAATGTGTATGTGTTTCGTGTGTGAATGTTGTTCGAATTTCTCATCTATACTGTTTTTGTACAGTATTTACGTTGAGGTTGTCAATTGTAATCAAACAGAATTTCCATTTGATTGGATCAATAAAAATTATCTTATCTATCCAGTACATCTTTCTTCCAAATATTAGTGTCATTTTGAAGAGCTTCATTCATGTCGCGTTTGCATACATCAGTATACCTTAAAAGTGGACGAACAGCGGCTTTCCAGCCTTCCATTTGATGAGTATGAGTACACTACTGTATGGCAGTACCACCTACGCAAAGCAAGAGCGAAGACTGAACTCATTCCATTTGCGATGTCTTCGTAGGATCTTGAAAATCACATGGAAAGAAAAAGTGTGCAATACTGAGATCCTTGCATGAACAGGTATGCCCAGCATCTTTACAGCCCTCAGACAACGCCGCCTGCGCTGGCTTGGACATGTTCGCCGGATGGAGGACGATCGCATACCGAAAGTCATTCTCTACGGACAACTTGCGACTGGCTCAAGAAAAACTGGTCGCCCCCACCTCCGTTACATAGATGTAATAAAACGAGACCTCAAATCAGTGAACATCAATACTGACCAGTGGGAAGACATAGCTCTAGACCACACCAGATGGAGAGAGACAGTGACAAAAGAAAACTATGGACAGCGAAAGAGCATGAGCCTCAGCTCTGATAGAAAAACGGACAGTGCGAAAAATGGCCAGCTCCTCTACCACTGAAGCGAAGACCACCTTTACCTGCGATATTTGTGGACGGGAATGTTGGTCCAAAACAGGGCTCCACAGCCACGCGAGGAAGTGTGCGAGATGAACCATAGTCGTTCTACGAATAAAGGAGGCCAATGATGATGAATTTGCTCACGATACAGAAAGTCTTGTGGGAGACTACATTGGGGCATCACGTGAACATGGCCAAGCCAGCCAAGTCGTCTGCTACTGATAACAGAGCGGGTGTCCAGGCATCCTTCTCTTCGCAGCACTTCCTCGTTGGTTATTTTATCTTTCCACCTTATTTTAAGAACCAGCTTTCAGCATCGATGGTAGAAAATAGTTTTAGATTTTTTTTTCCTGCTAAGACTTAATATTTCCTATTCAATCGAAAACTATCAGTTTTGGTTTCTTACAAATACTGTAAATGGTACGTTGGAGACCTCATTGTACACTTATATAATGGTGTAACTACTGCGAAGACTTACCAACTATAATCTTCATAGCGCCCAGGCCTGAGACCAAACATAACCAAATCACTGCAAAGAGAGAAAAGAAATTAGATTCATTCATGCCTGATAATTACCACATCATGATATTAAAGTGCTTTTAGCTATTTCTCTTTAAGTTTTGTTTTACATGTTTTGAATGTTCCTCCAGGATTGAAGATCAGGATTTCTTAGCCCAAAGCTCCGGTAGAACGGCGGTGGGGGTGGGGTGGTCAGGATTCGATCCCTTGCCATCGAAATGACAGTGCAGAGCGCATACCTAACGACCAGACAGAAATGCTTACTCCTCTCCCCCTTGTACAATAATATTCTGCTATTTCTACCACCTCTGTTAACCCTATTCCACCAGACCATGGCCTAAATTGTGCCGATGTGCCTAAAATCAAAATCAAATCAAAACAAGACCCACCTCTGTTAACCCTATTCCACCAGACCATGGTCTAAATTGTGCCGATGTGCCTAAAATCAAAATCAAATCAAAACCAGACCCGCCTCTGTTAAAACTACTCCACCAGACCTACAAACACATTTGAATGTTTTACGGGACTTACGGTGGTAGCGGCCATAAAGATCCCTTCAATTTAAAAAACATAAGCAATTAGTATCAATTCGTAGTTGTATCAACTAGTTTGTATCAGTCATGCAATTAAATTTGTATACATCTAGATTCTAGACTAACAATACAAAAGCATTTAAAAAAAAAAAAAGGTAAAGGGGGGGAGGGACGACCGAATTCGATCTCATGACTCATGCCTCCTGAAGCCGACATTCTAGCCACTCTGCTAATGAAGTGTTTATGAATATAGAAGATTCTATGGTCATCTAGGGTTTCTGTAGTGTTGTCGTATTTCATGTTTTTTGTTTACTAAGACAAGACGACCTATTAAAGGGGACTAATTCAGCTTATACCGCTACCTTAGTACAGTACAACTTTTTTCCCTTGTTCGAGATATTAAAACAACAAAACTCAATAATAAACAGTTTGTTAACTAGTTGCATTTTTAAAAAAAATTGATTCTTGTGTTGTCAGTTAAAAGAAATAATTGTGCACATTTTCTGATGGATCCGAGATTAGGTCTCGGAGAAATAACGTGTACAAACTTTTTACTAGGCCGAAAGAGTTGATAAAAGCATTTGCTTGGTGTTGGAGTGACATTGAAGCTTATATACACATATATATAAGGAGGGGAAACTCTTAAATTTCATTTTAAAAAAATCAAAAAGCACTTATCTAAGGGGAAGAACTACCATATATCTCAATACTGTAATATTTATTGCCCTTCTCAATATCAACAATATTTGATTTATTACCACTATTTAGGCCTACTTTAACTAATTGACTGATATTTAGATTTATTCATGTTTTGCTAAAAACATTGGGTAATTGTACAAAGTTACAACGTCATCCGAGAACAGGACGAGAGTGAAATAACGTGTCCAACATTATACCAGACGGACAGACAAACGGACTGAGTTGATACAAGCTTTGTAAAACTTCTAGATCCATACTGTAAGTTCTACGAAACAGTATTTCAGAGAAGTTAGTTGCCCAGACGGAGAAAACTCTAGTCTGACCGCTATCAATTTTCAAGCAAAAATTTTAAAAATTCAAACTTGGCTAGAAATTTAGATATAGGTGTAGGTCCAACATCAGAGAATAAAAAAATAAGTAGGCTAACCGTACTTTTTTTTTTAGAGCACTAAACTATATAAAATTAACAAGCCTAAAAAGTTGCCCTACTTACACACAGCTACTTTATTCTTGGTATCGATCTTTCTCTCAGGCTGTGAAAAACAAACACAAAGAAGGCATTTAGATTGTATTCGATCTTCATTCCTTCACTGTTTTTTTTTATGAATTAAGAAATCGATTGTCCTTCAAGTGTGTGAGAGGTATTTGCAGGAGGGATGCAGTTGGATGGAAGTCCCACTTTGGGGTGTCTCGAGCCATCTTTCTACAGTTATTACATTGAACGCTAGACCTACACGTCGTACATTGACGCTGTGAATGGACCTCATTTACCAATCGCAAACAAACAACATTTAGCCACGTGATTCTTTAGATCTTCTCTACAGATTATGACTGATTGTGTAATGGATATATAATACGTATTTTTCATTGTTTTATTAATATTATGACGTGGCTAAATGTGTTTATTTACGATTGGTGAATGAGGTCCACTGTTTTTTTTTTTATCTGTTCCAATACAAACGGTATGCTCTAATTTAATGCTATGATGTGTGTGTGTGTGTGAGAGTGTGACTAGGGTTAGAGGCAGGGCCGGATTTACGTATGTGGAGGCCCCGGGGAAGAAGTTTCGTGGAAGCCCTTACACTTCTTGAAAAACTTTAATGAAAATCCACTTTCTACAATACCTCTACTCAAGTCAGAACTTCATGGAACCTGGCCTGGCACCAGTCAGGAACCTGAATGGACTTCTGATCTCGAAAATGGCTCTAACGATTGTCCTAGAAATGTAACAATTGATGTATATCGGCGAGAAAACAAAAATAAGGCCTACTAGACCATTGCCCAGACGGGGAAAACTCTAGTCTGACCGCTTTTATTTTTCAAGTAAAATGTTCAAAAATTCAAATTTGGCTAGACATTTAGATATAGGTCTAGGTCCAGCATCGGTTTTGAAAGGACCAGGGGCGTAGCTAGAAATTTTCCATGGTTTGGGGCCATTTGGGGGCCTGGGTGGCTCGGCCTCTTTGGGGCCCATGCATTTTGCATAATATATAATTTTTTTATATAAAAAAAACACTCAATTGGGACCCCCAAAACAAAACTTGAATTCTTTATTCATATATCAAACCAGATGAACCATTTCGTAGCAATGCAGGCTACGCCAATCAGAAACAGACAGAGTCTTTGAGGTGTGCATATGTATAAGACTAGCTACAGTGACATCAACATCAGCTGTTGTCTGTTTGTCGCTGTCATCAGCACTAGCTACAGTGACATCAAAAGCAGCTGTTTGTTGCTGTCAGGGGCACTAGCTACAGTGACATCAACAG
>JADKLZ010005243.1:476716-486970 GCA_021533235.1 Biomphalaria straminea | reverse complement strand
GGCACAGTGAAGAGTTTCTATTGGCAAGGCACAGTGAAGAGTTTCTAGCTTGAAACAAAGACAACAGCAGATTGTCAAAGACAAATCTAGCTCAGGTTTAACCAACTTAATCCACAAATATTTTTTAAAGTTCCTTCAAAGTTCTGGGTGGACATGTACATAAAAAATGTGATTGTGCTCGAGCTCGCCAGTTGGAGTGAAACGGAAAGACAGTTCAAAGCAGAGCAACTGTTATGGACACTTGAATCAAAGCAAAACTTAATGAAATAAGGAAGCATTACATTGGAGCAGGAGGGAGGGGGAAGCAGCAGGATGTCATGTTTCTTCACAACCATCAATCACTCAAGAAGTATTGCCTAAGACACTATCAAGAAGGAGAATACATTTTTTAAAAAGACTTTTTCCACTTTAAATTTGAGCCTTATTTCTGGAAATGACAAAAACAAGCCACAGGATTGAAAATGGGAGACAACTGCTTTAATGTTACCATCACACTCTAAAGCATTAGGTAAGCTATTTGTGTCCCCTGACGATGGACCGTATGTGAACTTATGTCTCCAATGAAACTCTCCACACATTTGGAAAAGGGAGCAAGACATCTGTCTTAGTGTTTAGGTGAAATAAATCATAAGTGTGAAAAGAAAAAAAGTAAAACATTTTGATTGAAATCTTCGTTAAAAAGTATAAAAACTAACATAGGCCATAATTATATTTAAAAAAAAATATGACTAAAATAATGACACTTTACAACTGATGAATTTTGGATCAATGAAGTCTGAAATGCAAAAAGGTAGAAATCTTGTATAAATACAGAGTGTACAAGAAAACCCAAAATTGTGCACAAGAAGGGAAAAAATGTAAATAGAATGGAAAGCTTTATAATCTGGGATTAACAAAAATATTTAATATGTCAGTTAATCCCATTGCCATTATAGGATTCGAAACTTGTGTAAACTATAAAATCAAATATTAATTTATTTTAATTTTTCTAATTAAAAACTCTACTTGCAATACAAATTTGCACAATTAGTGCAGAACACCTTTTCAGGCATCAGTTTGGGACCTTCAGTCCTAGATTCTAGAATGGAAAACTATAACTTTAAGAAATCTTGGAGTGCACAGCAACTTACTTGGGGCTGTATATTAGACACTTTACTCCACTGGAACTGAAATTCATTCACTTGAACTTTTGCCATCCTCAAGTATCTCAGAAACGCTATTTCCTGCGGGTTCAGAAACAGGAGAGCATTACCCTTGCTCCCTTCTCCACGAGCAGTTCGTCCGACACGATGAATGTATTCCTAGAATAAGGAAATACATTAACATAATTAAAGATTGAAAAAAAAAAAAAAAGAAACAAAGCAAACACTTACACCAGCCAACAAATATTTTTCACATCAAGGAAACAGCAATTTGTATTGTTCTTAATACTTACAAGTAAAAGAAGAAAACAAAACCTTTTTTTGTAAAAAGGTCAGTCTTCCTTTACAAAGATGATAACTTTTTACAAGTATGATTACTTTGCTTTTAATATGAATAAAGACAGATTCTAGTTGGTGATAGACCTATAGATCCAGACATAGAAAATGGTACACAAAATTTCCAGAAGGTCTATTCATTTATATCACTCTTTAATGGGCCCCAGCAGGAACACCTGCTTGGCATATGTGTTCAAGATAAAAATTGACAAGACCTGTATGGCCAATTAGCAAATAATTTTTTCCAAAAGATATACATTAACTGTCATATTTCTAGGAATATCATAAAAGCCATTTTTGAGAACCGTGTCCAGCCACACAGAGTTTTGTTTTTGACTCATAAAGACTTTGCAAGCTGAGATGAGGAAGCATAAAAAGCGTTACAGTTGAGTGGACTTGTAAGTTTCAGATGTTCCAGAGGAAGTGACTACATTGTAGACCAATTCTCCTGAAAGATGAAAGAGGATGATAGCAGGTGGGCTTTGAGCTCAGGACCAGGTAGCTTTATTCTTGAAACTACTGAAAACAACTGTGTCGCATAGTCTGTATAACCAAAGATTAGGATGCTTGTTCATCTAACACTTACTATTGATTTATGAAGACATATTTTTTTTGCTTCATTTGTCTTCTTAAAAAGGTGTTACAATGGAAAGAAAATTTTTTAAACAAACTATATGTCAAAAGCCTACAAAAATAAAAAGTATACAAAAAGAACATTTACTCTAGGATCATCAGGTGGGTCATATTGAACTATCCAATCCACTTGTGGTATATCCAGACCTCTGGCTGCAACATCTGTACAAAGCAAGGTGCCACTTTCAGCATTACAGAACTGGAAGAATGTCTGCGTTCTCTTGGTTTGTTTTTGTTTGCCCTGGTGAAATAAGTCAGGGAGTCAACTATTAGGCAAGTCAAATCTCATTACATTACTCATGCACATATTTCTGAGTTAGATGCAACATCAGACTCGCTCTATTGGTAGACCTAACTAATAAGACTTACATGAGTATATCTAATTAAAATTTACAACTAACTAGTAATGAAATATTTAATTTTCAAACTTAATCTTTACTGGAACACACTTTGGTGTTATGAAAAGTTTTACTAGCAGTATGGTTAACTATTTGGCTATTTCATTATTTTTTGTACTAGGCAATATTGAACCACTTTTGCATCAGAACCTACAACCTAGTTTGGTACTTTGACTAACATGTAGATATTTAAAAATGATTGTTTTTTCTTTACAGGAAAATGTATATTTACTAAATAAATAGCCATGTTAATCTTTAGATTCAAAGACTAGCCTTGTTATTATTAGTGTTTCCAGGAGAAGTGTTTGCTATGAGAGAGTAAATACCAACTCAGGGTTCAACTAATTGAAGGAGTATTGTTAGAAAAGTCAGTTGTACTTACATGTATACACATGACTGGCAGGTCGATGTAGTTTAACAGTTCAGAGTAGAACCTGACGGCCATGCAGGAGGAGAGAAACACCATGATCTTCCTCTTCTTGTTCTTCTTCAAGAAGGTAAACAACAAGAGAAACCTCTTGTCTGGCTCACACAGAACATAGCCCTGAGCAGACAAGAAACAATGCTTAGTTTGTACACAAACAAAACTACAATGAAACTTCACATACAATCAAGCTTCAATCTAAACTTATCAGGGGGATGTTAGTTTGGCAAACTAACAAATGTACGGGTTATCTGTTTCTACTGTTACAAAACAACACTCTGGCTGGCAAAAAAAAAGAGGAACTCAATACTGTGAAGAGATGAAAGTTGAGCTGGTTCAGTCATATTGTAAGACTCACTGTCAAAAGTCATACTTTGAGGTACAGTGGAGGGAGTACTAGCTTGTATCCCAAAAAAATAATGTCAGAAATAAATTAATAAAGTATAGCTTTTATATAGCCCGGCTTTCATGCTGTAGCATGCTCAGAGCGCTATTGGTGGACCAGTGTGATGTGGTAAATGGGAGAAGGTTTTCCATGCTGCCTTTATGCGCTCAGTAAACACAACCCAGCTTGAGTTGGGTGTAGAATCTCGAGCTATCTTCATAGGTAGCCAAGCCAAGTCCAAGCGTACTTGGTCTAGTCCTCTGTGTGGGCTGTTAAAGTAACAAGTATACTTGGTCTAGTCCTCTGTGTGAGCTGTTGAAGTAACAAGCGTACTTGGTCTAGTCCTCTGTGTGAGCTGTTGAAGTAAATATTTTACTACTTAACATCTGCAGCTGCCGCTAACTCACCTGCTCTAGACCTTCCACTGTGGCAACCTGCTTCTGGTCATCCACTCCAACGTAGAGAGGCTCCTTCTTGAGAGATATTCTGGCCAGGTCTTCTGTCTTGCGTGTTGGTGTGGCAGAGAACAGCATGGTTTGACGTTTTTCTGTATAAAACAAGACAAACAAATAATACAATTTACAAAACTGTAAATGAAATGGTTAACCCCTTAGATTTATCTTAGCCTAATGTAATAAAAAAAAAACATTTTAGTAGTGATCTGCTTAACAATTAAAAACTTTTTTCCACCTAATAATGGAGCATGTGTTTTTGAAGTAGCCAAGAGTTAAGTTGGGTGGATGGTTTGATTGTGCAGGATGAATAGTCTGATGTAATGCAAGAGTAAAGTTGGGTGGATGGTTTGATTGTGCAGGATGAATAGTCTGATGTAATGCAAGAGTAAAGTTGGGTGGATGGTTTGATTGTATAGGCTGAATAGCCTGATGTAATACATGAGCAAGTCTGTCATAATGGAGGTTAGTGTGAGTTCTATCTTGTTTAAGTTGCCCTTATTTTATGTGTCTGACCGCATACCAGACACAGAAATTTTAAAGCTGTCCAACATGCACAGTATTAATGCGACAGTAAAAGGTCCAACCTACGATGGGCGGGACATGTAGTCCGCATGTCAGACAATCGCCTTCCCAAGCGACTTCTGTATGGAGAGTTATGTTCAGGTAAGCGCTCCCAAGGCGGCCAATACAAGCGCTACAAAGACACCCTCAAGAGCTCCTTCAAGGAATGCAGTATCGACATTCAAGGCTGGGAAGCACTAGCTCTAATTCGCTCCGCATGGCGAGAAGCTGTGAGTCTCGGAGACACAAGATTTGAAGCAAGTAGAGTGGCCAGTGCGATAGAGCGCCGAATCAACAGAAAGCAGAGAGAAAAAGCAGGCCTATCTGCAACTGACAAAACTCAACCATGCCACATATGCGGCCGGCTTTTCAAAGCGAGGATTGGACTTTACAGCCATCTTCGAGTCCATAGGAAATGAGAAATGTGCTCATCTTCGAACACGAAGGAGGAGCTATATATTTTATGTGTGCTTTTACATACAACTATACTGACGTTAAACAGTGTGTATATTTATAAATAAAAGTTACATTCGGTTATGTTTAAAAAAAAAGTCTGTTCAAGATTTATTCAAGCTGTACATTAAGGATATAATATGCTTACCACAGTTAAGTGCTAATGGCATCAAAGAATTGAACAAAAAAAAAAAAGAAAAAGAAATGACACTATTCATTTTGTAGCGAGGTATGGTTTACATTTATTATTTTATTTTGTCCTTATCTTGTATACCCAAACAAGTGTCAATGAAATTAGTCACAGGGTGTATGCACTAAATGTACAGTTATTACTGTTGGACTGCTATTATTGATGTTCAAATTTCTCATTTTGTTTACCCAGTTATTAATACAAGTGATGCAGTCTAACTTACTCGGCAAGAGTCTTATAATCTGTTTCATCTCCTCCTCGAAGCCCATGTCCAAGATCCTGTCTGCCTCGTCAATAATAAGACACTGGAGGTTTTTGAACAGGAAATCCTTGGTGTTCTGCAGAGAAGAAATCAGTTCAAACTATAAGAGAACTAAAAGCCCAAGGTATAAATTATTATTAAAGAGCTACATAAAATGTCAATATAAAATTAAACGTTCAAACAAAAATTCACTGTTAACTGTTTCTCTCCGTAATTATTTAACACGGTTCGATAGAATTATTCATTTTGCTCATTCATATTTTGCTACCCTTTTTGGATAATTTAAATTGATGTTTATTTAACAAACTAAAAAATAATTTTATTTTAATGATAATGCAATTTAAAAAAAAAAAAAATTCATAACTGAGGATAATTCTCCCTTTAAACTAGATTTAGACAATACTTTATTATCCAAGTTGAATAAAAAGTCATTTTTAAATATATAAAACATTTATGCTAATTGTCATGAGGTCACTATCCCATGTCGCACCTCATATAAAAATTAACATACAAATATAGAGCCTTTTTTAGTCTTCAAAAACATCTTTTTTTTTTTTGAAAGACCAGAATTAAAATGACAAAAAAATCCGTATTTATTTTCCAAAGGGAAACTACTCAATATTAAATTATAATCAAAAATATTAAGTTAAAAAAAAAAAAAAAGACTTTTTAAGCATCAACATAATATTGATGATTAGGTTGCAGAATGGAGTAAAATCAATGATGATATCCTCAATTAGGAGAGAAAGAGTTAAGATATTAAAAATTGTGAGTATCCATTTTGATGAAAGAGAAAGCCAAATTTTTAAAGAAAGAGTTCTGCAATACTATAAAGACTTGTGAGAATATATTACAAATTGTCCGAAAGATATTACATTTTTTTAATTTCTTTTTTAAAGATTGAATGTCTATGTTTAAACTATCTCAGTAATGATTATGATAAAAATCTTTTTTTTTTTAAACTCTCAAAACATAAACTAGTCAAACAGAGTAGTTAAATACCTGGAGATGGTCAAGTAATCTGCCTGGTGTTGCTACTAAAATATTGATGCCTTTGGACAGTTTTTTAGCTTCATCCCCTCGATTAGTACCTCCAATGACCAGGCCATAAGTGTGATGGTGGTACTTAAGTAGCTCTTTCAGCACCCCAAATGTCTGAAAGAAATGTTGAACAAACGATTTAGCTTAGAAATGTTTGACTTAGCTTGAGAAAGAATAATATCAAGATATTTAAATAAAACTTACCTGCATGGAGAGTTCCCTGGTGGGGGATATGACAATGACACCAGTGCCATTTCTAGGCATGAAGTTACACTTGTAAATCAGTTCTATAGCAGGAATCAGAAAGGCCAAGGTTTTTCCACTACCTGTCCTAGCAGCCCCCATCAGGTCTCTGTTATGGACCAAATACAACGAAAAAGCCTGTCATTTTTAATCCTAACACATAACAAAATGCTAGTGTAAAATCAAATATTACTTTTGATATGATAGAAATGCAGATTGACTCAATGTAGAAAAAGCAACACATAATTTCACTTTTAGATATGCTTGTGACTTAGATGAATCTCCTAAACTAACCATTGTTTTAATTGGAAATCGTTTATTTGAATTTGTGAAACTAGATGATATTTGTTTTAGGGCTAAATATTGCCTTTAAAAGATAATTAAGTGTTTGCGTTTAAATGCACTTTCCAAACCATGGCACACATTCATAATAAAGACAAATTAAACAAAATAAAAATCTGAAAAGAAGTTCATAATATTGAAAATAACATTCAACCACAACAAACGATCAAGGATGTTCATCTAGCAACAGAAGGGTTTCCTACTTTATGTTTAGATAATCATTTAAAGAAAACGGTAAATGAAAATGTATTTATAATTAGAAAAAAAAAAACAAAAAAAAAAAACACAATGCTAAAAATACAATTAGAAGAGCACATAACAGTGTTCTCTGCAGTACTAGTAGACTGGTGGAGAAAAACAGTAAGCAATTGTGTCTTATTGGCACTACAACTTACCTCCCTTCCAACAGGTAAGGTATAGACTTGTACTGTATAGGTGTCATGTGGGTAAAACCCATGTCTGCTACACCTTTCAATGTTAGCTCACTAACTTTCCCTTCCAGAGAAGCAAACGATGTGTCTCCTATTGTTGGGGGATCTGACGACTGTGACGTTTCGACACTCATAGGCTCTTCTTCCTCATTTTCCTCTGCATTTTCTTCTTCTTCATCCTCTTTTCCTTCCGCTGCCTCTCCATTGGGGACCTCATCATCTAAAATGTAAAAAACAAAAAAACAATAAATATCATTTAAAGAATAATGAGATCAATGCAATGAGTTAACAGTTGCAATTTACAAGTACATGCTGTTGAAGTATAAAAAAGCTTTAGAACACTTTTTTAGTTCTTTTTTTTTTCACATTTAAGTCACCGCCAGACTCTTTCCACCCCCCTCTCATTTTTTTCATAGAAAAAGTGTCAACATAGCTCTTAAAACATCTGAATTCTTATTCTTAACCATGAAAAAAAAAGATATATATGAAAAATCAAATGATATGCCTTTTCGATATACCCTTTTCTTCTATATTTTTTTTTCAAATATCAATCCAAAAGACTTTAGATTAAATATTATTTTTTTATTTTTTAAGTGTGGATAATGGAATGTATCAGAAGATAACTTATTGTTAAATTGTTAACTATGGATCACAGAAGTTATGCAGTAGTTGAGGGGACGGAAGTTAGGAAGAAAAAAAAAAAAAACTATTTAACAATTTGGAGTCGGGCTGAACAAAATAAATCTGGGTCTTTAATAATAATTTTAAAAAAATAAAAATTTGCACATTTCTTAACTTAAACAGACATAACATGTCCGATTAAGTTTAAAAAAATTTTTAATTGATATTTGAATAACTCTCAGATGTAATTTTATATTTTAACATAAATTATAAAAGCTAGCTTAACTTAAACCTTTAACATTATCTTTATGAGACTTTGACAAATTTGATTTATGCTGTAAATAAATTTTGTAAACCTTCTTAGATTTAATTTTTTTTATGAAGGAATCCAAAATAATTACCTAAAACCTAAACCTAAAAAAAAAATATCCTAACTGATATCAAATCTTGCAATATGGCCCAGACTTGGTTTACAGTGTGTTTTTAATTGAAATGTAACTATACTTGACTTACTGATTGTGTCATTCTTGAGAGATTTGGCAGCAGCAAGCTGGGCTTTTAGTTTTCTTCTCTTTTGCTTTAACTTTTTAATCTCTGTGAAAAAAAAAATCAAGATAAATAAATAAATTTTAATGGTTCAACTGAAAGCAACAAATTGAGGTGGTTTTTTTTTTTTAAATATACATAATTGTAAACCAGGTGAAACCTTAATTACTTTCAGAACATTGAAGTAAGTTTGCATAAAACAGATACCACTTGGTTCCGCAAGGCTGTCATGGCCGGAAATGGTAATGGATGTAAGCACTCTGTCCACTACCTATAAAATGCTTCCTAATGGCATGCATCTCAAATAGCCTCTGATACCCAGTCCAACTCCTTCACGTGTGGCTCAGATATTGAGTCCGGGGAACTGTTCTTACTAACAGGAGAAGGGGCAAAGGCAAGTAACTGGCACCTTAAGCAGTAAGCTTTGGGCAGGTGGGGCTCGTTAGCAATTGCTGGCTACCCACCTAGGACCTAGAAGAAGGAAAACTCTTTAATTCAAACCTTTGCTGCCTTGCAGCTATAACCAATTATGGGAAAGGCTTCCGGAGTTAAGCCTGAGGAAAAATCAGGAGCTGGCGACCCTAAGGCAGTTTGCAGCATTTGATATTTGATTATAAGTAGATTTTTCCTCCACGAAACTCAAATCTAACTTTTTAACTTTTTGAGGGGGGGGTGTCTCGCCCGCTCAGCAAGCAAGCCGATGTCACTTCATTGTTCCATGTCAACCAATGTTACATCAAATGAGTCAAAATGATACAAAAAAAAATCATAATAACTTTCTAACTGTTCAACATACAGTCATAATTTATACACATTGGACGAAAGTTCTTTTAAAGTTAGTACTAACGAAAAATTGTTTTTTCTAAGATAAATTTTTATTTCACATCCATACACAAGTCAATGATCAGTGATTCTGAGTGATTCACTGACTGTCTGCAACTTTGCTCAGAGGCCTAAACTAAGATTGCTCAGACTCAGAAACAGATGGAACAGTAGCCTCCCTCAGAGTCAGACTGTCAGTGTCACTATGCTGACTGCTGTGACTGTGAGTAGTGTGAGTGTGACTGTCTCGACACACTCATCACACTTAGACATATAAACTCACTAAACTTTAAGACTAGTGACGAGTCTGAGTGACTGACAGTCATGACAGTGACACACTCATCACTCACTAACTAGACTAGTTCTGACTAGTCACACTCACAGTCACAGTTGACGAGTTGTCGAGTTGACACACAGGATCAACAACACTGGCAGATTACTTAGATCTAATTAGGTTTAATAGATTATAATACAGACTAGATGTAAATCTTAAGTTAGCTTAAATATTTATACCTTTATCTGTTAAATTATCTTTCGCTAATTCGGCTTTAATTTTTTTCAATTCTTGTCGGCAAAGTAGCACGTCGTTCTTTTTGGAATCCGCCATATTGTAAATGTGATCATTTACGTTGAGAATCAGAAAGTTGGGAAATTTTCTTTTCGCAATATTACTGTTGGCCTACTAGATCTAGATCTAGAAAATAATTTGTTCATAGATCTGATTATAGACTTATAGATCTATGTTGACCATTGGCGGATCCAGGGGGGTCTCATCCGACCCCCCCAAAGGGGGGCAGACGAATTTTAATATAGAATTCACACAATTGGTTATGAATTTATTACTTATTTTAATAAAATATACTAATTATTTTATATTTCTACATATTTTTATATGATTTCGCCCCCCCCCCATTCTAGTATGTTGGCCGATATGGTGGGGTCGGGAGGGGGCGATGGATATTTTTATGG
>JADKLZ010005243.1:403659-426912 GCA_021533235.1 Biomphalaria straminea | reverse complement strand
AGGCAAGGTACACATTTTTTTTTGTAAGAGGAGGCAAGGTACACATTTTTTCTTGTAAGAGGAGGCAAGGTACACATTTTTTCATTAACTCTTGTTAGACTCCCATAGAGTTAGGGAACTTTATTGCCACGTCGTACAATCTGAGACGTGGCAATGAGCTATTGGTCTGAACAGCCCAACAGTAGTGACGTCGCAGGACAGTGTAAAAGCCTTCTATAACGATTGGTCTCGTCATCCAGGAATCCCTAACCCCACTGGCCCGGGTGCATTGCGCCCACTGACTACTACATTTAACAGTTGTAACGGTTTGAAAGATGTGGGAATGATGAGTAAAAAGAGTAAAGTTCCCCTTTCAGACCTTGCCATCAGAGGATGGAACGGGTTGCCTGAGTCAGACAGGAAAAAAAACAATGATAACAGAGTTTAATTCTCTAATCAACATCCAGGCCAGCGTGGAAGCGAGACCAATATTTATAGTAGTAATGAACTCTGACCTGCGACGTCTTTGCCTGAGGTCAGTGGAGACCAATAGCACGTTGCCACGTCATACACCCATGTGTGACATGGTAACTAGCTATTGGTTTCCATTGACCAAAAGACAGTGGCGTAGCTAGGGTGGGGGAGGAGGGGGTAGAATTTGAAAATCCCCCCCAGGCCCCCCACTTGAGGGGGCCCCCAAATGATTGTTTTTTACATTAAAAGTTAGGTATTACGCAAAATGTAGGGGCCCCCAAAGAGGCCAGTTCCCCCGGGCCCCCAAACGATGGAAAATTTCTAGCTACTCACTGCCAAAGGATGTGACGTTGAAGGTCAGAGTTCAGGCGTTCTATGACGATTGGTCTCGATGGTAGCAGTGGCGTAGCTAGGGTGGGAGGGAGGGGAGAATATGAAAATCCCCCCGGGCCCCCACTTTAAAAATAAAGAGTTACTCAAAATGTAGGGGCCCCCAAAGAGGTCAAGCCCTCAGGGGCCCCCAAACGATGGAAAATTCATAGCTACGCCCCTGTTTTAAGGAATGATACACATTTATAAGATAAGATTTAGAATAGAGACACTGAGTTCTTATTCGAACGCAGTGGACACCTATAAAGTCATTCTACATTCTAATTAGCGTCATTGTGGAAGTGCGTGTGGTCGTGCCAGACCGAACGAGCGTGTGTGTGTGTATGCGCTGATGTGCGCGTGTGATGTTGCGTGTTAATGCGCATGTATCTCGCCCCCCCCCCCCCCCGGCATTGGCAGATAGTTCCAACTATTGAATTTTCCAGGCCTAAGCCACGCCCACTCGCCGCTGAAGACACTCTGACGACCGAATCAAAGAGTACCGGAGAAGAGAGAGAGAGAACTGGGCGTGTCCCTGGAGAGAGGGGGGTTGACAATGTGACTGGCGGACTGGCTGGCCTTCCTCTTCGCACCCCCCTCCCCCTCCTGGTTCGATCCTCTCCTAAGACTTACCGTGTCGCGTGGCTTCTCGTGCCATCCCCAAGACCAGGACGAGGGGGCCGTTCCACGGGTTACCAGGATCACAACATTAGCAACATCGAGGCTTGTCACGCAGTCTGCTCGTCAGGCGAAAATTTTAAAAATTGATTGATTCAGACCTGGCCCAGAGCCCCAGTGACAGGTGGGGGCCCCCCCTTTTCACGGAACAGTCTCACGTGCATGCTGCCACGAACAAGCTCTTCTCACGAGTGTCCACAGCACGCGCATATTTTGGACCTAATTTGGACTCTGCACTAAAACTATACCTTTTTTTAAAAAAAAAATAACCTGAATTGGTCATCTCTAAATGACCTGCTTAATTTGGACCACCTCGGCGTGGCACTGAGACCGGAGAAGCCTACCCTGGATTATACATAAGATCTTATTTTGCCAACAAGAAAATTGTACGGATTTGTCATCGTTTGAGATGTCTTACTTATTACAAGCAATATCGCTCAAACGCTTGAGTTCGAAGGAGAAGCAGAACTCTCTAACATAATACAGCAAGAATTATATCTACAGATAAAGTCGAAAACTTGATTGAAGCATCAGGTCTGACTTCTTTGTGCGGAAACGGGTCGTTTCTTCTGGATTAACCATAGACTATATCTAGAAACCTACATTATAGAGTGCAGCGAAAGGGCTACATTACCGTTCCGTTGGATCTTTGATGCTGGAAGATTGGCTTATCAAGACAATGTATGCCACCAAGCGTAGACGCCGAACTGTGAAAAGGTAAGATGCTTATCTTCTCATCCCGTGATTTTTACAGGTCTGTTTGCAATGTTTTACTTACAGAGTTGCCGGACTTGACATCGGGTTCATACCAAAAAATGCTGCAACTAAGGAAATCAGTGTGCTGTCGTTTGAAGAGGCCTGGCAGGCAGGTTTCGCTCGTGCGGACTTGGTAGCACACTATTGCGCAAACACACGAAGTCTGATGAAGAAAAGTGGACAAGAAAGGGAAAAAAAAAAGAGGGAAAGCCGAACTGTTAGGGCACGGATCACGCTTCGTAGACACGTAGGGATGCGGTGAGCGATTATTTTTAGTGTCGGCCATGGTCGTCACCTTGTCCAAGTTGTCCGAACACGCACATACCCTTGCACAATGGGGCCTCAGCACGCACCCGAGCATTGTCTAAGACCTGGCGCCATGGGAACAATTTCCACTCACGCAAGGTCAATTTTGGGGGGCCTCTAGCTTTGACATATCAACACGGCTGGAGTGTACTCACACGCACACACGCGCGCACAACCACCCACACACGCGCGGGAGCAAGTCATATCTTACTCTGATCTAACAGTGTCACGCATACTCCTATGCTACTGCCACTTGCCAGTATCTACATTGAGATAAAGCTAAGGAGGTGAGACGAGGCCAAATAGGTTCCAGGATTGTTCTGGAATCTCTTCACTGGTCAGTTTGCACGTCACGTCTGCTGCGTTCTTGCACATCGTCCCGGACTTGTGCTTCGGACGTTTTAGACAAACGATTGTGTTGATACCGCTGAGTTATCTTATCTTACAGGTTACGGACGTTACCTTACAAGAGCAGATAATTACGTCCTAACATTTCAAGTCGACAACTTTGTATTGCGTAGATTTTCAAGAATAAGATTACAACAACAAATTTTATGCATTATGTCTAAGGCAATTTAAAAAAAAAAATCTTAGCTTAAATCGATTTCTTAAGCATTGTTTTCAAAATGTATATATACAGAAGAAAACGTTTAGCAAAAAAATAAATAAATAAATAAAATAAAATAAAATGAATAATAATAATAATGATAAGTAATAATAATAAATAAATAAATAAATAATAATTAAATCTCTATGTTTCATAGACCGTCGCCTCTATAAAACATAAGCCTACATGTGAATCGGTATATTATATTAAAGAGATATCGGTTTCAACAAAGCACAAACTCACACGAACGCACCCAAACAAAAACACGTATGAATATTACAATCTTTAAAATGTTTTTATTTCTTTATTTATATTATGTCTTCAACTTACTAGGAATGAAACAAATATAAATAAAATAAATATATATTTAAAAAAAAAAACAACTAAATTTAAATATTTTAATTCTAGTCATTTTTATTTCAATGAATTTTCTAAGACATACTTTAATACCTTTTTGTATCTTTTAAAGTTAGAAATCTGAAAGGCCAAACGACGAATTAAAGATATTATATTTTTTTTTTTTGCTTTCATATCGTGTGTCATTCCGTATTGTCGCTTGTTGCAGGGTAATATGCTAATATTCATCACAGGAATATGCATAATATTTAATTAATAAGGATGAAAAGTTACTGTGTCTTTGAGGAGTAGAGTTAAAGTTATGAATTTGTTTGGGTGGCCAACTTTTTAATATCTCGAACTTTTTGTATAAACATTTGTTAAAATATTACTTCAGTGATGAACCAACAATAATTGTAATAATTGATATGAAACAAAAAGATGACACAATTTAAAAAAAAATAATTTCAAACAAAGGTTTAGGTCAACTGGTTTGAATTATTTTTTTTTTCGTCTGGTAGTTTCAACCCTTATCTGGCAGTAAAAACTATAAACAAAATAAAAACATCACTATAATTTTTCATAACATAGGGAATTAAAAAAGAAATTTAAAAAAATATTAATTTCATTAGAAGTGATTTTGCTTACATCGGTAATAATTTAACACAATAAAAAGACAATTTTATTTGATGTACCATCAATATGTCATAGACTTCAGCGAAGTATCAACAACAACCAAAACAGATTCATATGTTTGTAAAGTTAAGATTCAATCACTCAAAGTATACAGCACGCTAAAATAAGGCTAGTCTTCGAGTCCAAAAATTCACTAGGAGTACAGTATATCTCGTGGCCAGATTACGACCAACATATCTCAATCTCGCCACACTCATAAATAATCATTGTCCGCCACTGGTCGATTTAGATTATTTTTTCACGTTCTACGTCTGTCCTCGGCAGTGGATTTTCTTTTCGTATTATGTTTAAAAATATGGAAACTTGACAAACCAAGACAAAGTCATGTATTTTGGTTTCAATTATAAATGTATACGTGGTGGTCATTCTCCTGAATGGAACACGTATCATATAAAATATATTTGTGTTTTAAAACAGGTGGAGGTGACTGACTGGTCATTGATATGCACTTGGAACTGTCGTTACGACGGTAACAAGTTTTTTTATTTCCGGAGGAACGTCCGTATAAAATAATAAGATAATCATTATACGTAAGAGATACGTGTTATGTTCTTCTCTTCTCTTTTATTCTTTGTAATTTATAAGATATCACCTGCCTGTGAAGATATTGACACTCATTGATTATATTGAAATGTATATTGGAATGAAGGAAATAGATCTAGTGTGTTTAAATAAAAGTGCCATTCACGGAAACGCAATTCATGGGAATGTAATTTACACATTCGTTACTGGCCAAATAAAATTCAAGGTAGGTTGATATTCTGTATCTACCTTTTTTTTTTATTATTGGAGACCATGAAAACTTAATTAGTGATAGTTTTCACAGTCATTCTATCAGCCATTCATAAGTCAATCTGTATTGCCATAAAGTGAACTTGTAAACTGATTAATAAAGATAACAATTCATTCAAGACCTCTACTCTTAATCTGTATTCAGTTTATTAAATAGAGCCTTTAATCAAACGTTTAAAATCAGGGCCGACCTTACAAATTGCAGGGCTCAATGTATTAGATGCTTGCGACGCCCCTCTTTAAACAATTTTTCTTCAATAACCACAATTACTATTAATTAGATCTTTGTACCAACATGAATTATGCGTAGGAATCAACATAAACACAATAGTTGCATGTAGCCTGTGGGTTAATTATAGTTAAGTCAATCATATGAATCACTAAATAAATTTAACCCTTTAAAACCTAATTCTTTAAAGCCTAAGACAAGAGCCATGACTGATAGTGATATGCTAAATTTAGCTTGCGGGGCCTCTGCCAGGCGCGAGGCTCGGATTTGAGCAATCGGCCTAAGGCCGACCCTGCTTATGATGGACATATATGCTATTGTGTTCTTTTTTTAACTATATAAGTGGTAAAATGGTATTTTAGAAACTATCGTATAGCCATTGTTTTATAATTGCACAACAAGCTGAAAATGAGTTACATTATCTTCTTTCAACATACTGCGTGCCGACTGTAATGTTAATAGTTCAATCTATGAATACGATACAAAACAATGTGGTTCATTCGTTTCATTCTCAACATTGTGAAAGAGAATGTGTAATTAAAAAGGGCCCGCTACTCTTTACACGTACACACGCGTTCTAATGGACCTCATTCACCAAACGTAAACAAACAACATTTTCTCTATATGTTTTATACAAATTACGCAATACGTAAGGGTGTAACGTGATACGCATTTTTAACTATTTTATCAATATTATGACGGTGGCTAAATGTGTGTATTTGCATTTGGTGAATGAGGTCCATTCACGGCACTCTATTAACAATAAGTCAGTGGTCAATTTCGACACACACACACACACACACACACACACACAAACAGAGTTTTTGTAGTGTTAGTCCTATGTATTTCACATTTGAGCTTAAGATTATTGCTTGCTAGCCCAAGCCTTCTTATTAGCATACGTTATTGTATTTGTATTGGTTTGTTGTTTTATGTATAAAAAAATATGAGGTTCCCCTTTCAGACTTTGTGAGTTATTTGTGTAAATGTTGTAAGGGTCATCTGTTTCTGTGGCTCACGGGTAACATGGTGGCCAGCTCAACGACCAGCCGCATTGCTTTTGCCCATTAATGTAAGATACCCATTACAGATGGGGGAACTTAGAGGCTCCCTAAAGGATCCCGAAATTGAAAATCATTGAGTATTATTGTTATTCTGCCAAGCTATCGCGCCTCGCAGTTTTAATTATTATTGCTACTTTACTTTTCAGTTTCGGTCCTAAAGTGTCTGCATATTTTGTGGTTTTACTAATTATTGTCAAATGCGAATATTTGCTTTTTAGAAATCTCGCGGCACTATTTTGAGTCTGTTCTAGTTTCTCCTTGTAACATTGAGTTGGGGCAGGGGTCGGCAACCCGCGGCTCGCGAGCCGCATGCGGCTCTTTGCGTGTGAAGCTGCGGCTCTTTAGTTTTACACGCAATTATTATTAATTTTATCGAAACATTTTTTAAAGTAGTTCTGAATAGTTTAAAGAGGATTAGGTACATATTCTATCTCTCAGCTACTTGTACTCGCTTTTCAGCACACCCCTCCCCCAATACACGCAGCGTCTATGTTACCAGTCCGTCAGAAGCTCTCGAATGGACGCCATGGTCGAATGTTTCTATGTAGGTTTCAATTCGTTTTCGACGCAAGACTGCGTGCTTTGGCTGTGACGTAAATTTTGTTGTTTCAAGTAAATGAGTTAGAAGCGATTATCTTCTCAATCTTATATGCAATCTACAAGTAATGCTAATCGGTCAAGCTTTGTGGTACCACTAGAAATTGCACAAAAAGGCAAACAATTTATAGATGGTGAGTATGTCAAAGACTGCTTCCTATGTTCATCTGAAGAACTGTTAATAAAAAAACAGACCAAAAATCTTGAAAAAAAAATCAAAGACAGGGCACAAGTTGATCATTTAGTCAGTTATATGTCTTCTTATGGTCCTAAAGAATAACTTACAGGATTGTTACCTCGGGACAAACTGGAGGGAATGATATAGTGTTTATCGTACAATAGTACGTTGAAAACAATGAGATCAATTTAAATAAAATCATTTCAATAGCAACTGATGAAGCCAAAAATATGACTGGAAAAAAAAAAAGGGTAACGACGATTCTTCATAGCAAAATAAACCACGAAATCCTTACGCTTCACTTAATAATACACACAAGAAGCACTATGTACGCAAAACGATTCGAACCAAAAATAGTTGAGGTAATGAATTCGGCAATCAAGATTGTTAACAGAATCTTGTCTAAAGCAATCCACCATCGTCAAATTAAAGAATTGTTAAACATTAAACAAAATGGAGATTCAGAATTCTGAGCTCCTTCTTCCTAATAAAGTGCGATAGCTTGCCAAAGGTAAGGTGTTGAGACGTTTTGCTTTGTGCTTGAATGAAATAAAAACATTACTAAATGATAAAGGCATTAATTTCCCTGTATTAGAAAACGACAAATATTTGAAAACATTTTATTTTATGTTTGATATAAAAGGGAAATTAAATGAGCGGAAACTAAAACTGCAAGGAAATAGAAACCCATACAATGTTTTGGTAGAAGAATTGGTTTGTTTTGAAGAAAAATAACTTCTTTTCGCAGAAGATATTGAGAGTTATGTCACTTCATTTTCAATGTCTAAAGCAGTATCGCAATAAAATCAGAGCTACTGTTGACACGAATTACGTGAGCACAGTTTAAAAAATCAAAGATAATTTTTTGACAGATTTGAGCAGTTCAAAACCAATAAAACCATTTTACCATTCCTAGTAAATCCTCCCAACACAAAGTTACAAATCCACATTGATTCATTTGGAATTGATAAGGGATTTCTAGCTTTATGGAATGGAAAATTTAAGAGTTAAAAAATCAAGTTAGAAAAGTTCCAGAAATGTATGAACGAAACGCAACAAAAGTGGACAGTTTTCAAAGAAATTCCGCGAGTTGATTCGGCGCATGGAATAATCTTCCAAATTGCTAGAGTGAGGGAATTTAGATTGCTGGCTATCTTCGGATCGACATATAAAAGCGAGAAAGCGTTTTTTTTTTCATGAATATAATTAAAAGCAAAGTAAAAAGCCAACTAAAAATTGAAAGTTTAGAGTCGAGTTTAAAACAAAAAACAACACGTTATGAGCCAAATGTATCTAACTTTAAAAAACCATGCGAAGCCAACGTTCTCATTGGATTTGTTTGTTTAATTGATTGTTATATAAGTTCAACTTAGTGTTTAAGAAAATGTTTAACTCCTTTAGTTGTTTCCGAAATAAAAAAAATAATGATCTTATAACGCCATATATATATAAATAATATATATATATATATATATATATATATATATATATATATATATATTATTTAATTTGTTGTGACAAACACTACTTATATTTCAATAAACGGATTTTTTTAGTAAAAAAAAAATTTGCAAGTACTATTTATTGATGCAAGAAAAAAGTGCGGCTCTTTAAAACCTTAAAATTGTGTAAATTGTAATTTTTGGCTCTTTTGACTCAAAAGGTTGCCGACCCCTGAGTTTGGGGGATCCCGAACAGAGGACTCATATTCTATTTTTGATCTTAAATATATTTTAGTTTGATGTTCTTGTTTTTTATTTGTAAAAATGTCTTTTAATGTTTTGTTTGATGTTTTTAAAAATAAATATCATCAATATGGGGGATCCTATTAAAGGTTTTCATTTATGATACGAGTAAATATTTTGAGTTTTTAGCCGGTGAATTACTTATATAATGGATTACATGTATGGTCTGATTAGTTTAAATTTTTAAGTAGTTGTATTTGTTTAAATTTTTTTTGTAACTCTTAATAAGTGACATTCTTCTGCACATAAAGAAAAAACTTTCGCACTTCTATGCATAGTGGATAGAAAGTTATACATTTTAGACGTTTCTTGAAAAGATAAGATAATTACGTCCTACGCGTAACAATGTGTTAATCTAATCATGCATGTTAATCAGAGACTTAAACTCTTCCAAGTCTTTCATTTTCCTCGCTGATTAAGGCAACCTGTTGAAGGATCTTATAATATTAAGGAATTTGTCCTGGCATATGGAATAAGAAATGTATCATTATCTTTGTGTCTAAGTGTGTCTATTTAACTCTTTCACTCCGTAATTATTGTCCTCGTTCCGATAGAATTATTCATTTTGCTCCTTGGTATTTCTCTACCCTGATATTATAAGACTTCAATAACTTTTGTGTTTGTTGTTAGAAAATGTTATTATTTGGTATCGAATTATAGAGAAATGGATGCTCTTTTAAAAATCGAAAAAATGAATATAGTTCGATGGGTCAAATCAACATTGGCAACGTCAATTAGGAGAGAAAGAGTTAATACGTTTTGGTTTAGCATTTATAAATTATGGTTCAGTGTTTTTATATTTTATGTATTTCTGTTTTCTAATTTTTAGTCTTTTGTCCTAGGCCTGATATGGTTTCTAAATTTAGTGATTTTACTTGAAGTTTCTGAGTCTATGCATATTGAACGCGTTAGAAAGAAATACACAAGAAACATGCTTTTTTTTTCTCCAGTCCTAATTTTTTAAATATGAATTATTTGTCCATTTTCTTTATTGGACATTTTTAAACATGGCGGGAAAACTATAAATAGTAACTTGTTCTGTGTATCCGGTGTTTAAGATGATAGAAGTATTGATAAGATAGCTTGTTTTTTTTTTTTCAAAAGGTTTAATACATAGACATATATTATATCTGGACTGGAAACCGGAAATAAATCTTTATCCGCTACTGATCGATTCACGTCGTAGAATTTATCTATATATAGATTTTTATGTACGTAAACTCATTTTTGGGCGCAAAGGGGAGTCGCCCCAATAAATCTTAGAAAAGTAGTGATCTTTAGTTTTGAAAGTTTAGAAATAATGCAAAATCATTTCTCAGATATTCACACAAATATATGAAACAAATCCATTTCCTGTGTGTTTCCCATAGACATATATATATAGACTGGAAACAGGATCTTATTTTCATTTAGGAAGAGTCAAATATGTTTTATGTCCACATCTACGTTAGAAAAAAATGATGGCAAATGAGCTATAAATTCTATGACGTAAATTTCAGTCTATATATAACTATGATCTTTACTTTTGAAAAGTACAAAACTTCATTATTCCTAATATTAGCCTTTATAGGCTACGCATGCACCTATGCGCACCATATCAACAATTTCATATTGAAAGACATAGGAAAATATATATAACTAAATCTATGCTTGCCCAAATTTTTCCAATAATAATTTGTTCTTCATCGGCCAGTCTATATATATATGTCTATGGTGTTTCCATTGATCCAACTTTTTACAAAATGTTCACGACATTTTTTGTAGTTTTAAAAAGTCTCCATGTCCCGTCTAGGTAGAATATATGCATAGACATAAATTAATATAGACTGTAAAAAGGAAGTAACTTCGTGTAACTTGAAAACATGTATATCTATTGAATTCGGATTTCCGAATTATGAAAAATTTAATAATTGCGTGATCTTCAGTCCTAGAGATTAAACAAAATTTATAGACATAAAATAAAGTACACAAAATTGCAATGCACACATTTTTGTTTCATAAAACTCTCTTATTGGCCAGTTTATAAATAGTGACGTCTATGGATCTGGGTAATCAGTGTATTTAAATGTACGTAAAAGGATTACAATCAATAGACTTGAATTATTTCCATCTAGGATTTTCTAAACATTATTTCAATGGAAACTAACAGGAAATGGCTTTTTTTTTTTCATAGATTTGCGTAAATATAAAGTTTTGTGATTAATAAATATTTTATTTAAACTCCGCTAAATGGTATTGCATTATTTCTAAACTGTGAAAACTAAAGATCATTACTTTTCTAAGATAAAAAAGATTGAACTTCCTTGAAGCTTGGAAAAGATTCATTACAATTTGCATACGTGTATCTTATACTGTAACGGAGTTACAATTATGTATTTTAGTTCCACCTTTTGTAACTGCTATTAGCGTCGGCGTCATTAATTATATTTTCGTGATCATGATAATAATAATAGTTAGCAAAGGTATCATGTGGCCAGCACTGATTATAACGGGGTTTACTTAGGGGAGTCCTAAATATCCTCATGCATTTGCAGTCTTTACCAGGATTGGAACTCTAAACCATTCCGATGACACTCTTGCCTTCTTACTACATGGCCAGGCTGACATTAACTTAAACAGCCGATGTGATATCGGACTCGCAAAGACCTTCCTTCACGGACCAGTACCAGGAAAAAGAAGAGGAGGCAGACAGAGAAAGCGATGCCATCCATTGAAGGAGGCTTTATCTAAAGCAAAAGACAGAGAGGAATGGAGAATGACTGTTGAAAAATCATGCATGGTGCCCCAACGGTCTAACAGACTTAGAATAGGTAAAGGTAAAAAACAAACATCGAAGACTGAACACGTTTTGAACACATTGTTCATTTGTCTGTTTGTTCGCATTTGTTTTGGACTTTTAAAACATATTGACTGAACACAGCAGGCTGGCATTGTCCACGAACTCAAATCCAAGCTTTAGATAGCTGCATGGTCATGTGGTATGCGCTCTGGGCCGTCGTCTCCAAGGTCTCTGGCTCGAGGTTAAAGGTTAGGATGTAATAATCAGTTCTGAAGGATCACCCGAAGCATGTAAAAATGTAAATCAAAATTAAAAGCTCTTATGTCTTTAAACCAAAGGTATTGGGTTCAAATCCTAATGAAGAATAAGACGTGATACCAATATCTTATGATTAACATGGAACGTGCAGAAATACAGAAAGGGGGGGGGTGATCGACTTAATGTTAATTTTAACTCTTTAACTCCATTTTAACTCTTGCCTTTGAGATTCACACTTGTGCTTATAAAAAAAACGAAATCTGTGTAAAACAAGCAATTAAGCAAGGTATAATCAGGTTATTTATATCACATTTCCTCTTGGAAGAAAAAAGGCAACACAAGAATGGTCTAATCAGATCATTAATATAATATTTCGTCTGGGAATCCCGTAATTAAAGAGTAATGTCATTGTCCTATTGTAATGCACAACCCCGCTCTACGTTATAAGCATTACACTTGAGACCTAACATATGTCCTTTCTAAACTTACTCTATTTAACTCCAGCGCAGGAGATTTGATTTTATTTGTTGTTAACTCTGACAGAATTATCAATCTGAGGCATAGATCTAGATGTGTCTTCATGCTTGGAGTCGGCACTTAAAACTTAGTCGACTTGGGTGTACCCGGTTTCATTGCTTGGGACTCAAATCGTTTCACATAGAGCGATAAGGATTTTTGGAATCTATAAATATGTGAGACCCCCTTATCGTCGCAACCTGGAGCCGCCCCTGTTGACCTATCACAGCGATTAGATCTACCCCTCAAGCTTATGCTGCTCGTAAAAATTATTTAAAAAAAAAAAAACGGGCCCTTGAATGGGCCTTTACAGCTTTTTCCCGCCCCCTACAAGGAGTGGCCCATCGTCGCGAGTTCGTCGCCTAGCTCCGTGGCGAATCTGCAGATAAACTCGCTCGACATCTCGGGTTATTTCCCCTGTATTCAAGTAAGAGAATCCCATAAAATTTTGTCCAGTGCTGTTTGAGAAAAAGACTTAAAGGTTTTATGCTCGTTAGCTATCGGTGAAAGCAGTGGAGGGCCGGAGGGTAACAAAGGTATCATGTTCGGAGATGCGGTCGGATTAGGTGATGTACGGATGTCTTTGATCGCACGGCTGCGTCTCACGTCCGCGACATCTACAATACGGCGTTCTCATAAACACTTGTGTTTATGTGCGGTTGTCGTTGATTTTTTAGGTACAGACAGACAGAGAGACAACACACACAAAAAAAAAGAACAAAATTGGAGTAGAGATAAGGTGTATGTGGGGGAGGGGGAGGAAAGAGGGAGAGAGAGAGAAAGAGAGAGAGAGAGAGTAGAGCGGGGTAATTATGGAGAGAAGTCGATGGCGATATTGCAATGTTTAGAGTGTTATTCTTTAATATCATACTTCCAAGGGAGATAAACTGAAATCAAAGCCTGGATGTTGAAAGGAATCTGCTGCCAGTTATCTGTGGCTGGTTGAGAGAGGAATGGATAGCGTTTTGAAGGTTTAACAAGATGGTTAAGGTTCAGAACTCGCACCGTTCTTTATTCCTTTGCTAGCCGTGGATTTGAACAAAACCTATCAGGAGTTATCGTATTGAAACTAGGGGTTTATAGGTGGCTGAGTGGTGAAGCGTTTGGTTTTCAAATCTAGGGTCCTGGGTTCAAATCACAGCTAAAAAATGAGATTTTAAATTTCGTAACTTTTATGGACTGACTTTGACTGGAGAAATTAAATATTATATATATATGGCACGGGTATGCACTGCATAGTATAGGTATCACTTGAACACAGCTTTCATCTCTTGAAGAACTTTTTCATGAAAGATGCATTTCCAAAACACGATTTGTTTTGTTTGTAAAATGTTTTGTTTTACATGTTTCGGATGTTCCTTCAGAGTTGAAGATAGTTACTTTCTAGTCCAAACGTCCCGCAGGACGACGGGGGATGGGAGCGGGCAGGGTTTGAACCCGGGACCATCTATAAATCGAAGCGACAGTCCAGCGTGCAAATCACTCGACCAGGCAGCCAACGTCGATAACCTGCACCCATTAAACCACTGTTACATAAGATCTGAACGAAGTGGTCGTCTCCTTTCCATTAGGACTAAAATAGAAAGATTTAAAAACTCCTTCATCCCACTTTCGATCAGAGTGTTACAAGATCAGCTGTCATCGAGAAGTACATAACAGTCCAATTTATAAAGCGCTGGCTGTGATTGTGAGAGTATGTTATATGTGTGAATGTTTTTTGTATTTGCAATTGCATCTATATTGTCATTGTTATAGTGGTTACGCTGAGTCGGTGGACCAATAAAAATTATCTTATCTTCTGTCATATGATAACATTGTTCTTTTAAACAGCTGACGGTATCAAAATCTCAGTTTTGATACCCGGTTTGAATGTACTATTTTTATTTTTTTTTATTTATTTTATTATATTTTAAGTTGTAGACCTATAATGGAGGTATTCTCTAGTGTTGTCTTTTTTAATGTATTTTTTTTCTTTTTTTGATTAGTTTGATCACTTTTCTTTAACCCTTAACTCTTTCTCTCCGTAATTATTTTCCACGTTCCTATGGAATTATTCATTTTGCTCAGTTGTCTTTCACTATCCTATTTTGATTTAAACTTCAATAACTTGTTTGTATGCAATCAGGAAATGTAGAATAAGGTATATAGGCCTAATTCTAGAAGAATGCATGCTCTTTTTAAATAACACAAATTAAAGTTTATAAAACCAAAACATTAATTTAATTTAATGGGGTCAAATAAACGTTGGCATCGGCTAAAAAAAGATGATTGGTAGCTATAGATAACCAGTACACCTGAACCGATAAATTCTTATTAAGAATTCGTAATTAAACTTCAGACTTCCTACCATAAAAATAATGAATGAAACTTTTTTTATATAAATTTACACAGATTTAAACCTGAGATTTAGATTTAATATTAATAAATTGAAACAATATAGAGAGTATTTAAACGTTTGTAAACGCGCACGATTTGTAAACACCCACCGTACTTTTTTAATCACGGCGCTTTTATTGTAAAAGGAAAGGGAAAACTACTACATTGGTAATGCGCAGGCATCATTTCTGCTTAATTCCTGCACGTCTGCTATTTGCTGCTATCCAGACGATCAAAGTTACATGAGGTCAAAGACCATAGGTACGTGAACTTTTTTTCTTTCTGCTACGTAGGGAAAATGAAACCAGGTCAGGGATGATTGCTATTTTTAAGCATCCTGACGTATTAGCTATAGCAGACTTGTGTTTTAGGGTTGAAAAATGGTTGAAAAACACGCACTAAACAGCCCAGATTATTCACTGAACAGAATTAGAAATAAAAGGGGGGTGTTTACAATTATTGACAAATGTCATAGAGAAGAAAATGGAAACAGTAGTATCATATAATTATAAGAGTAGAGCTAACTATGACTAAGTTAGATCTAATTACTTTATTGATTTGATTTGTTTATAATACTTTTTTTTCTCTGTGACAGTCTAGATAGGGCCTACAAGAATCCAATACTTGATCATCTATGTCTATATGGCTTCAGAAAAGAAAGGAAAATATGGCGGGAAAATTTCAACAGGCATTGAAAAAGAAAGTAGAAGAAACTAATAGGAAGATGATTGTCACTAAACTACAAAAGGATGAGGTTAAAAGAAAAAAAAAAGGAAATGCAACTAACAAAGTTGTGAAGGACAAGAAAAGTAGAAAAAAAAATGCACAAGCAAGTTAAAGAAAGGAAGAAACTAGAAGCTAAGAAAATTAACAAACTGAGTACCGGTACTTCAAAAGACATAGATGAAGACAGTGATGAGACTCCATTATTAAGAAGGGAGATGGAAAAAGAGCTATCTGCTGGTGTTGGTGGTGCAACACAACTAACAAATCAAACTACAAAAGATCATTGCTCAGTGGCAAAAAGGTGGAAATATTTATTTAGATCCTGTGAAATATGTGATTGGTGGCTTCAGGCCAAAAAATTTGACAAGTGAAGAACTTGAAGATCTTTCTTTTGTGTGTTAATCATGTTGCTCAGATCAATGATCTTGACATATAGATATGTAGACATTTTTTGTAAAATTGTTAAGATCAATTGTAAATATTGGCTGTATATTTGAAAATATAAATGTGAATATGTTTTAAAAAAACATTGCATTGTTATTGTGTTTTGTAAAATTGTAAAGATCAATTGTAAATATTGGCTGTGTATTTCTATATATAAATGTAAATATGTTTTTAAAAAATTGTGTTGCTATTGTTTTATTTCTTTGAAATCAAATTAATAAAAATACAAAAATATTTAAAACAGAATCTAAATATTAAACAACTCCTGCATAAAGAAAAAAAAAAGAACATGTATTTTATATAAAAAAAAGGGGGGGGCATTAATCATGATATCACCTAAAATACTACAAGTCTAGGCAACCATAATTATACTCCAAACTAAATAAAAAGAAAGAATAGATGATGGATTAAATGTTAAAAATAACTTTAGATAGGAATCTTAAATGAAAATTATTTTTCAAAGCATTTTAATTAACGTGTTTACAATTTTTTCTCAGTGTATACATTTGTTGCACCTCGGGAAAATGGTGTTTCCAAATGTTGCCGACCCTACTGTAAGTTTACATGAATTTCAATATAAAAAATGTAATGCAGAGACTAAAAATAGACCTATAATTAAAGATTACAATTTGAAGATTTTCTGGGTACTTTCTTTTTTTTTTCTAGGTATTGCCATTACTGAACTATAAATAAAAAACAAAAGATCGTGCCAAAGTGTTTACAAACGTTTAAATACTCTATAAGCAAAATCTAACTCACTACAAAAACACGTTTTTACTCTTATACGTCTCTGATACGTCTCTCGTTCAACTCTCGCCCACGTGACTTCATTACATAAATGATGACAGACCAGCTCATGATTTCATCATTCTACATCACCAAAAAAAAAAACGAACACTCCCTTTCCCTTTACCACTATAACAACTGTATTACTATTTTGTTAATTGTTATGTTCTTGTCACATTCAAAACGGGTAACTAATTGGACTTCATTGTACGTTGGTCAATTTAGTGAATAGAGAGCATGAAAAAGTAAATAGTGACCATGATTTAGGCATGACCGGAAGTATGAGAGATTGAAGGTCAATAATTTAAGTTTGATACACTTCAGCATTCTCTGGTGGTGCTCCACAAGGGCAGGTTTCGTTCGTCCCGACCTAAAGCTTCCGGAACATATGTTGTCTCATTCTGTTGTGTCTGGTTCTGAGTCGAAAAATAATGCGTTAGTCATGTCGAGATAGCTTATAAGAACTTAGTGTGATATGAGAGTATTTTAAGTGATGGAACAAGTTATTATATTCATGAAATTGAATCATGCAAATTAGAATAACATCATGGAAATAAACGTATTGATTATTACGTTCTACAATTTGTCATTTCTATTTACATTTCCCTGAGCCGCGGTGGCTGAGCGGTAAAGCGCTTGGCTTTTGAATCGGGGATCCAGGGTTCGAATCCTGGTGAAGACTGGGATTTTTATTTCGGGATCCTTGGGCGCATCTGAGTAAAGGCGGTTGGCCGTTGTGCTGGCCACATGACACCCTCGTTAACCGTAGGCCACAAAATCAGATGACCTTTACATCATCTGCCCTATAGACCACAAGGTCTGAAAGGGGAACTTCCCAAGTAGTTCCTGTAGTTGTTGTAAGTACAGCTATGGATGACGTACAAGCAACCTACAAAGCTCATGTATTGGATGTATTTAAACTTGGTGTCACATTTAGTCACAATCATGCTCTCGTTACAGTTTCTTATCTTATCTTATAAAATACAGACGTCACTTCAAAAAAAAAAAAATACGTCCTATGCGTGTTTCTAGGTCAATCTAGTCATGCATGTTAACCAAGGACCTAAACTCTGCTAATTCATTGGTTTTATTGGCTGACTCAGGCAACCCATTCCATGTTCTAATACCACTAACTGTTGTAAGCTGGATTTTATGTTTATAAAGGTTACGTTTTTTTCCCCTCAGTTCCATTACCCTACCCCCACATTGATTCATACCGCTCTTGAACTTATCCTTTACATTTAGTGTCTGCACTTTCCTCCTGTCTTCTGTATGTTCATTTTTTTGTGTCTTATGTGTCTTCTGTGTCTTCATAGGACTAACTCCATTGATAAATTGTTCCACCCACAAAATCTGACAAAGCCCGTAAGCCGATTTTCCCAGATTCCCTCTAATGAGAATGACCACCTATTGCCAGTTTTTTTTTTTTACTGTGATCATTACTGCGGCTTTCCACTACCTCCTCCTCCCCCCTTTTTTTTTTCCAATTTGCTTTGTCTGAAGGTTCGTTATTCTCTGTACGAGTATTCATATTTCTACAAAGCTTACTCTATCCGTCTGTCTGTCCGTCTGTCTGTCTGTCCGTCTGTCCGTCCGTCTGTCTGTCTGTCTGTACGTCTGTCTGTCTGTCTGTCCGTCCGTCTGTCTGTCCATCTGTCTGTCCGTCTGTCTGTCTAGGCGGAATCGTTCTACACTATTTATCTCCCAGTTCCTATTCCGGGATCAAGTTGAAACTTTGCACAATTTTTCAAAGTCGAAGCCAATACAGCTTAATTTTTTTTTCTTTTTAAATAAACTTTTTTGTTTTTAAGTTCCTCTTATATATTGCTTTCATGCGTTTGCGTTTGCATTTGTCTTTACTGGACAGGGGGGGTGGGGGGTGGAGAGAGAAGTTGCTGTTTACTCAGAAAACACAAAAACACAACTCTACTGGAGCGAGACCAATCGTTATAAAAGGTTTAAACTCTGGCCTGCGACGTTGCAATCTGCGAGAAGTTTAGACCTGTGATGTGGCAACGAGATTTTTGGTCCAAACTGCCCACAGGTATAAGCAATGTAAATACTGAATTTCCGACGTGGGTTGGCATGAGACAGATGACTACTTGAAACATATTTGAAAAAAAAAGGATGGACATTGTCTATTTTTAAAGTTGAAGGATGGACATTGTCTATTTTTAAAGTTGAAGGATGGGCATTGTCTATTTTTAAAGTTGAAGGGTTCAGTCGGGGATTTATAGTGTAACTGGGTTGTTTATTTTCTGCGTGTATCCAGCGTGTCAGAAGGTCATGTCCAGTGTGTGTGTGTGTTTCATGTCCAGTGTGTGTGTGTTTCATGTCCAGTGTGTGTGTGTGTTTCATGTCCAGTGTGTGTGTGTGTGTTTCATGTCCAGTGTGTGTGTTTCATGTCCAGTGTGTTGCAAAATTATTATTATTATTATTATTGTGAACGAAAAGGGTGAAAACGGAATGCAAGAATCTGATCTCGGCAAATCATAATTGCTTTAATTATAGCAACACGCGCGTGTCGAGAGTAAATAAAAGCCATCCAATCAGATGAAGCCAATATGAACAACTATTGACCTTTTATGCCACATTCAAAATTTAAAAAAAAACAACAAAGAATTGTTTTCAGAGACGCAAAGCAAAACAAAAGTATTACTTCCATTTACAGAATTTCTTTGCAGTAGTCTGTGATTTTCGCAATGAATTACCAGAACCATTTTTTTTCCTACAGGAAATCGTTGAAGTCCTGTTTCCTGTGACTTTTTTTTTCTTTCTGCCTATTGTTGAAAATGTTGCTGGTATAATGAATGCTCTGGATTTGGCCATATTGTATTGTTGAGACTGAAATTTAAAAACAAAATGGTACCAAAACAGAAGCGGTTAAAAGATGTGTGCATATTGCTAATGCCGGGATTAAATTGTCACTCAGTCGGAAGAACTGTGTCGTCTGCTTCCACGATTACGTCAATAGAGGTTACCGCCCTTTGCACCCCACTCGCGCACATTCATTCACACACACACACACACAAACACACGCACGCACGCACACACACACACACATTATAAGCTGTCAACGTCATCAGGGGGCACATATAACGCACACGATTTCCAGCTCACCAGTAATTTGTTTTATGCTGAAATAATAGAGTTTAATAACTTTTATAATTATTACTTTTACTATAGTAACACGCATCAAGGTCTACCGCCTACCTCCATTCCACTCTGACTTTTTAAAGTAGAATCTCTTTCAGTGAAAGCAGGGGCGTAGCTAGGAGTTTTCCATCGTTGGGGGCTTGACCTTTTTTTTGGGGGGGGCCTACTTTTTGCGTAATTATTAATTTCTAATGTAAAAAAACACTCATTTGGGGGCCCTCCTCAGGTGGGGGCCCGGGGGGATATCAAATTCTCCCCCCTCCTCCCCCACCCTAGCTACTTCACTGAATGGAAGACATGTCCTCTCTGATATCGTCTTCCCATCGCTTTCTCTGTTTGCCTCTACTTCTTTTATCCTGGTTCTGTCCCCTGAAGGAAGGTCTGTGGAAGCCCTGAAATCCTTGTGATATGGCCACATAGTTCCAGTTGACTTTTTTTTTTTAAACAGTGGTCTTCCCATCGATTTCTCTGTCTACCTTTTCTTCTTTTTCCTGGTTCTGTTCTCTGAAGGAAAGTCTAAATATTAAAAACACATACATGGCAACGGCAGACACGCAAATGACATTTTTATACTTTACACAAAAATTTGTCACAATAAAAGTTGGTGCTCTAAGGGGAGGGCGATTTCTATTTTTATACCCTGGGCCCATTAGCAATAATTGCTTGCCGACACCACCACCGCGGGCCCCGACAGTGGGGGCCTCAAACAAGACATTGAAAATAATTTTGACAGTGACATTCTTTTTGTTTGAACGAAGTCACGAATGGTATCAATGCCGGGACATCTACCTGCGCTAGGGAGGAAGTGGACGCGACGCGATTGTGACATGCGCACACGACCACCGTTGTCGCTGCGCACGTGCCTGAGCCTAAAAGTGTTTGTGCGCTGGTTAGTGTGTGTGTGTGTTTGAGTCTTGCTATTACGCAGCTCTCTTCCCAGATACCCCTATTGTCATAAACTGTCGTATTAAAATTAAAGAAACTAAATTTAACAAAAAAAAATAATAACATGAAATTAGGTCAGATCTATTTTTAGATTAGCACGCTGGGCTAGAGAGGAAATCTGAACATTATTTCACTGTCAGAAGATATTAAAAGAGAAATGAACAGACGACATCTACCTGTAAAGATGAAGACGAGATTTTAAAAAAAAGTGGCCGGGGGGGGGATTCACAGGTCAGGGAGAAAAGAAAAAAAAAGGAAGGGGTCGTATTGATCCCTAATTTTGATACGTACACGGGGTCCACGTCCGGTGCAGCGTCCGGATCCCGAGAAGAGATAACCTACGTGTGCCGTTTAATGAAAGAAATAAAGAGGACGGTGAGTCAACAACCGGTCCGGATTGATTTTGTATCGAAAATACAAGTACTCTGGTGGCCAGGGCGAGGGGGAGGGGGTGATGACCTTTTGTTTTAGAGGTTATTTGTTTTTTAAAAGTCAAAGAGAAGGGCGCCCATGACTCGGTGATCAAAGGCACCCATGGAGGCAGTGGGCTTGTAGTATCACCACTCCAAGACTCTGTGTTCACCATCTCGACCAGAAACATAAAAAAACATTTAAAAATAGGGCTTGGATTATTGCTATTTAAAAAAAAAAAAAAAGCAGCCTCCGTTGATGTGGATGAGGGGGGGGGGAATTGCCTTTTTGTATATTTTGTTTTGTTGTTTTTTTTGAAAGTCAATAGATTGGAAATGGATAAAACTTACTTACTTACTTAATCCTGTGTACTCCCAGGGGAGCATAGGGCCGCAACCACACCTCTCCACCGAACTCGGTTCTGAGCAGCTTTCTTCATCTGCTCCCATGTCATTCCAGTACCCTCAGCTTCACTGATGACTGACCTCTTCCAAGTTTGCTTGGGTCTGCCTACTTTCCTCTTTCCTTGTGGATTCCAGTCAAGAGCCTGCCTTGCAACATTGGTAGCTGGTTTCCGCAGGGTGTGTCCTATCCAGCTCCATTTTCGTTTGGTAATGTCTTGTGCTATGGGCTTTTGTCTAGTTTTGTTCAACAAATCGGTAGTGGTAATCTTTTCTGGCCACCTAATTCCTAAAGATAAATAGATAAAAACAAACATTAAATAGTCTTGTTCAGTATGCTCAACTACTTTGTTTTCCTTTTGGGGTCGTTTGTAAATGACGTCACGCAAAAAATGACCTTTTTTTTTACACCCCCCCCCCCTTTTGTCACAGAGTGTCAAAGATGCTCAGACCCCCCCCCACCCTTCCCCGTCTGCGTCACGTCAAAAAATAAAAGAAAAAAAATTATTTCAAATTATTTATTTCTCATCATTTTTTTTTCCCAAAGAGGTTTCATGTGCTCATCGATAGTATACACGGGAAGTTTTTTTTTTTTATATTTTTCCGGAAATTCAAGATTAGTATTTTTGAGAAGAACAACGTGAAATTCTCAGTCGTTTTCAGTTGAACTCCTCAAAAGAGACTGAAATATCTTCAATACTTTTTTTTTTTTTTAAGAATAAACCTACTTGAGAAGTTTCATGTTATTATTTTTGGAAGAATTTTGAAGATTAAAAAAAAAAATGATTTGTGTTTTTTTCTGAATTTTTAATTTGTGACGTCACAAAATCGCTAACCCCCACCTCCTTCCCCCTTGTGTCACATTTTCTCAACCCCCCCTCCCCCCCCCCCTAGAGCGTGACGTCATTTACGAACGACCCCTTAAAGTGACCTTACACAAAAAAATTATCCTCAACCCCCACTTTTTTTTTCCACTAGGTTAAGTCCCTTTCTTCTTTATTACAAAGCTTGTAACAACTCACTCGGTCTACCTGATAAAAAGTTTGTCAAAATTATTTCTACCAAACTCAATTGCTATGGCTCACGTGTAACGATGATGTCCTGTGGCCAGCACAACGTTCAACTGCCTATATCTTTTCCTCAGCTTAAGTCAGGTACCCTTTAGAGTTGGGTCAACTCTGGGACGACCTAAAATCCCGAAATTCAAAACCCCATTCTTCGCCGAGATTCGAACCCAGGACTACAGGTTCGAAAGCCAATATTTTGTTTCTAAGAACTACGTGTGTCTTTATCATAGACTCCTGTGGTAAAACAATTATAGAGAGTTCTATTTAGCTAACATCTTTGTGCTATCAATATTTAAACGTCACATTAAAACTTCATATTTTAGTACAGGAAAGGCAAACTTAAAATGATCCCCAGGCTACATCTTAACAACAAATATCAGGTACCCATTCAAGTTGGTTGGCATCAGTAGTGATAAAAATCTCTAAATTCAAAATCCCGATCTTCGCCGGGATTCAAACCCGAAACTCATTGGTTCGGAAGCCAAGTGCTTAACCACTCAGCCACGACGACACTACTGCTGTAGACTAAGAGGATTGTATATTTATTGACACCACTGCTGTAGACTTAGAGGAGTGTATATT
>JADKLZ010005243.1:374752-391599 GCA_021533235.1 Biomphalaria straminea | reverse complement strand
GATAAAATCGTTAGAGCGGTGTTCGATAAAATCGTTAGAGCAGTGTTTGATAAAATCGTTAGAGCGGTGTTCGAGAATAGTGTCCACTACTGTCCACACAGGCTCCAAAAAGGAGCAACTTGAATAGAGAAATTTTAAAAGTAGAAGAATAAAAATGTAACATATAGATCTAGTTATTAATTATAGTTAAACTGAAAGAGGTCCTAACTAAGCCAAAAGACAAGAATGGAGAACAAATGTGGGAAGCCTGGTCGAGAGGCTAAGTGTGGCTTGAGCTTGGCTAGGCTACCTAGAAGGGGGCTCAAGGTTCGACACCCGACTAGGGCAGAGTTGTGTTTACTGAGCGCCCAAAGGCATACCCCCTCCCCCCACGGGTGCACAAATGAGCATGAAAGTAGCGCTATATAAAAGCTATAAAAATAATATTAAAAAAAGATGGTCAAAAAATCTTGTATGGTGCGCCAACGGTCCAACAGACCAGGGCTGACTAAGAAATAGGTAAATGTAAAGTTTAATGACATATGTTTTAAAAGGGACATGACTCTATTATCCTCGTTGCTAGGGTAAATAGGACAGAGGAATCAAGTATATGGAAACATAGGATTCGATCATTTTTAGTAACAAAATCTGAGTTTATTGTAACAATTTCGATTTCCTACTGTTGTACTTAATAATAACAAACCATGTTACATTCTAAGCTTTATTTCACTGAATGACAAACAACTAGATCTACACACATAGTAGAAATCACATCACGAAATACGAAAATAAAGTCAGTACACAGTCTAACAAATGTAAACAAACACTAAGGGGAGACAATCGAAACAAGCAAATTCACAACACCTACCAATAAAGTTTGCAGTTAAAAGTGAAGTTGGACATAGCCCTTGGACATTTACAAAAACAAAGAGATGAAAATTTAGGGCGGAAATGAGAAAATGTGGAAAATAATCACTTGATTTTATCTTGCCTTCCCGACATTTTTGTTCGCCCATACAGTTGAGCTTCACGACAGAAGTCAGCCATTCATTGGTCCATTTTGTACTTCCGGTTCAATTATCCATATGAGTACAGAAACTAGGCGTTAGAGATGTGATCAATCGTTGACAGGAGAGGGAGAAAGAGGAAGAGAGAGAGAGAGAGAGAGAGAGAAAGAGAGAGAAAATGAAAGTTAGAAATATCGAGAGAGAGTTAGATAGAAAAGATAAAGAGAGGGAACTCAGAAATAAATAAAATAGATAGAAATAAACGAGAGAGAAAAAGAGCAATGGCGTAGCTAGGAATTTACCATCATTTGGGGTCCGGGGAACTTGACCTCTATGGAGGCCATGCATTTTGCGTAATATTTAATATTTAATGTAAAAAATCATTCGTTTGGGGGCTGTACTGAAGTGGGGGAGGTGGATTTTCAAATTCTCCCCTCCCCCTCACACCTTAGTTACGCCTCTGAAAAAGAGCGTTGTACCGCCTTAATCTCAAAGTCAATCTTGAAATGCCTTATTGAACTAAGAATCATAGAATCTTTGATAGGCTGTATGACTGTGACGTTACTTTCTCTCTGTCACACGCCGAGGATTGTTAATAATAACTTGATAACTCAATAAATGAAGAAAGAAATACTTCTGTAGTTTCTCCAACAAGCTTTAATGACTTCTTCTGCTTTCTTGAACAACAACTCAATCTATATCTTGAACAATAAAACTTTACTTATAAATAACTTCTATATCACTTCGTATAACACTTTACTCTCTAGTAGACTTCTAATAGAAGATTAAACATAGGACCATCGCTCTATTAAATACGATACAAGAACTTTTCTTCCACTATAACCATTACTAAGCGAGGACACTCGCTGTACGAATACCGTTACTGTGCGAGGACCCCGACTAACTCCTTTCCCCCTTATTTATACTTTTTCAAATCGTATCTTCCAGAAGCATAGAATGTTCTCTGATAACTATTTTCGTAACTTTGACCTTTCTGGAAGATGACGTGTATAATTTTTTCCCTTAACCCCTTTCTATGATTGGCTATTCTAAAATTAACTTGTTTACGCTGGACAGCGCACTGACTTGACCTGGCTTCTGGCTGGAACTATCGTAAGGTCGAACTAAGTTCGTTACAATGACAATGATAAAGAGAAGAAAGTAATAGAAAGTCTAGGAGAAAGAGAGATAGCGAGAGAAAAGGGGGGGGGAGTTATACCGCTGGATAGTCTAAGTGCTGAGCCGAGGCTCTTCGAGCACTAAGTTTGAAAAAAAAAACCTGTCTGACTCTTGCCCGAGAACAAAAAAATCAAACAGTAAAAAAAAAACCTGTCTGGACACAGGCCTGTCTGAGAGTGACCCGAGTAAATGCTTATGGGGCATTGCTATTTCCAATACCGCTGACACTCCGACACATGGGCTAAATCATGTCCGAAGGCCAAGTGACACCGGGGGCCGCCTTCATTTTCCTTCGCTTTACCACACTGGCCGTGCGGGATACGCCATTTATGTAACGCTCCCTTGAGGAACGGCGCATGGATTAGGTGACGGTTTGTGGGAGCTTTCTTACAACCCCGCACATGTGCAATGGTCAGACTTTCGTCTTCCCGTAGGCACCCCCACGGGGTCCTTTTTGTTACTTTTTAGCCTTGCTCACCTCCCCTGCCCTAATGAGCCGTTTCCACGCCGGCGCCACGGTGAGGCAAAGTAACTTTGCCGGTGGGGAGTTATACCGCCTTATTCTTTTGTCAAGAAATCAAGCATTGTTATAATTTAAAATGCCTTATTGAAATAAGAATCATAGGATCTATCTTATCTTATATGTTACAGACGTTATTAAAAAAAAAGATGCTTACGTCCCACGCGACACGCATCTAGTCAGGCATATTAACGAATGACCTAAATTCTGCTACTGTTCTTCCTGGCTAGCTCAGGCAACCCATTCCATGCGGGATGGCTGCCTGGTCAAGCGGTTAGCACGCTGGACTGTCGTTTCGATTTATCGATGGTCCCGGGTTCAAACCCTGCCCGCTCCCATCCCCCGTCGTCCTGCGGGAGGTTTGGACTAGGAAAAAACTATCTTCAACTCTGAAGGAATTTCCGAAACATGTAAAACAAACAAACATGCTCTAATAGCACTAGGCAAGAAGGAGAATTTGTAAAAATGTGTCTTAGCATATGGAACGAGGAATGTGCCTTTTTCTTCGTGTCGTCCTGAATAAATATGAAAGGCTCTTCGACAATTTTTTTTTTGAAGCCTTTTAAATACTATCTATCAAAGGATGTAACGATAACTGGCTGAAAAAATGGGGGGGTGGGGGGGTGGGGAATTTCATCATTAAAACAAAAGCTATGGCCTTGACATTGTAAAAGTCACATGGCATCTGTATTGATGCACATTTAAAAAATGTCATTTAACCTTGGATGAAAATAGATTATAGTACTATCCGAGTAAAAGCACCAAAGCCTCCGTTACCGACCACATCGCTACTAAACTGCACATTACACCTAACGACAATATAATCCGCCACTAATGACTATATAGCAAAGTAGCTCCAAATCCACATAAATTGCACCGAAAAGCGGCCTTGGTCTAATTATAGGTCTGACGTCACGCGCACTCGCTTTGCGCGCGCATGCAAGGGCACGCGGCACACATCTACAGAGTGTAGAGCTTCGGCAGCCCGACTATCAAAATTGATAGGGTCCACTCCCAACCACGTCAACCTCAAAGTTTTATGCTAATACCCATTAGGGCCGGCTTTCCGGAGGCCGTGGCCCTGCTATAAATTCGCCTCACGAGGATTTCGATTCTGCGCTGCCTCCCCGCCTCTCTGCCTCCCTGCACGAAGCCCCCCCTCTCTCCGAGAGTCTCCCGGTAAATCTCTGCTCTTTATGTATATGTGTGTGCGCGCGCGTTCGGGTTAGTTACTATCTTGACCAGCGGTAAAATGCCGCCATCTACCGGCGACACGCACGGAGAGCTTTCGTGAACAAAACTCATAAAATAGGTCTGTGTACTCAAAGCCTGGATCTGTATCTTCTTATAGAGCCCAAAGATTGACGTTTGGTGTGTCGTGCGTCATAACAATGCCGTTCTTATATTGTTATATTATAATCTTATAATTGAATCCAGCAATTACAAATTGTAAAAGATTGTATTGATAATAATTAATAAATAATATAATAATTCTAGAAAATAATGATCAAAAATAACGTTGAGGTTTTAACAGGATGCCGACATGTTGAAGGAAGGAGTACATTGCGTGTAGAGACTATTTTTAGATTTAAAAAAGAAAACGAAGACAGTAGTTTCCCCTTGTAATAAATCTTTTTTTTTTAATTCTAAAAGATGACGTGTTTCCAAATATATCTTTTCTCATCTTTTCTTAAATATTACAGACGTTACTTCGAAAAACAAAATAATTACGTCCTACGCATTTTTGGAAGTGAATCTAGTCATGTATGTTAATCAATGACTTAAACTCTGCTAAGTCGTTGGTTTTCTTGGCTGATTCAGGCAACCCACTTCATTCACTAGGGAAGAAGGAGCATTTGTACGAACTTGTTCTAACGTATGGAACAACGTATGGAATAAGAAAGGACACCACCATTTTTAACACATTTATGCAAATGGTTTTAGATTTTTGGTCAGAAAATATTTCTTTTTACAAATGTATTGCTAAGTTATGTAACTTCTGTCATACTAACTACTACATTTACAAAAAAGAAATGTTTACTTTTTTTTTTAAGAGAAAAAATCTATTAACTATATTAATACGTTGTACATAATGTAAAACAACAATTATTTAAGTAGTTTTTCATATTATCGCGTGAGCTATAGCCAGGGCCGGTCTTAGGCCACTACAAGCTATGCGGTCGCAGTGGGCCCCGCGCTTTCATAGGCCCGCGCAATCAGTTTCGCATAGGGCCCCGCAATTGTTAGGACCGGCCCTGGCTATAGCATATAAATGCAATATCGCGTAACACAAAAATAAAGGAATTTTATTTACGGAAATGTTTTCTTCTTGAGGCTTTGAATAAGAGATTGACCATTTACAAAACATTTAGATCAATTAGATACTCATTATAAGACATCAGTTAGGCCAGGTACAAATATAACTTCACATTCACTTTCACTTGGTCTGCTGGACCTTTGGGACACCGCAGAGGATCTGTCAAATATTTTGCTCCATAATTCTCTCTCATTTGCCTTTGATAGAATTTCATAACGATATTCTTTCTGAAAATATTGAAATCTGCCTTTTTGCCTGCCTGGGTGGACCACTTCTGCGTCCGATTTTGAGTTTGTGTTTCTTTGAAACCTGATTAGGTTTAGATTTTTCTATTTGTAAGTTATGGTTCAGTGTTTTATGTATTAAAGCTTCTTTACTTTTTATTTTCCCGTACTAAAGTGTCTCTAAGTATAAGGATTTTACAACGGTGTTAATGGTACTAATCAGGACCGGTCTTAGGCCACTGCAACCTATGCGGTAGCAGTGGGCCCAACACTTTCATAGGCCCCGCGCTTATTCAAGATGTAATTATTAAATTGCAAAAAATATACACAAAATTCCTGGAAATCTTCTGAACTTATTTAAAATCTCCTAAAAACTCTTTAAAATCTCAAGAAAATTAGACTATTTACTTTTATAGTCCCTAGCATTTAAATATGTCATTAGTTACAAGGTTTGTAAAGTACAGGTCGCAATTTTTAACTTAGCAAAGAATAAAGACAATTCAAAGTCATTTTTTTTTCCTTTTACAAAATCTTAATTTTTGCTTACTAGCCTATCCTTATTCCCACACATACTATACTAGGCCCCGCGCAATCAGTTTCGCATAGGGCCCCGCAATTGCTAGGACCGGCCCTGGTACTAATAAAGTTACTTTAATCAAATTGAAATTGGAATATTCGTTTGTTATAAATCACTGTTGAGTTTTGTATTTGTTATAGTTTCTTCATGTCTTTTTAAAGTAAGAAGGGATTCCAAACTGATCTACTAATATTCTAATAGTTCAATAGGGTTTTAGTTTTATGTTTTTGTTTGGTTTGTAAAAAAAAAAAACAAAAGAAAAAAAAACAATGTTTTCCACGAATTTATTTTAACAGCAAGAAGATAAGCTAAGATAATTTTATTGATCCAATCTAATGGAAATTCAGTTTGATTACAATTGACAACCTCAGAATAATATGTGGCCATCACTGCAACAAACCCAACTCCCAGTCCCAGGCTAGTTTAAAGAAGCATGTATTCAGGAACTTCTTTTCGACTGTATAGAGTTAAAATATTACTAATTCCCTTAGGTCTCGAAGCTCAACGCTTTAGAGTAGTAGCAGCAAGCTAAGTCTTTGACTAACTACTATTCTCCGGCACCTCCCCCCCCCCTTTTTATTTGAGTTTACTGTTGATCAGCACTTGACTTGCACAAATAGCTATGAAATTTGTACAAATAAAAATAAGATTACTTTTATTATTATTATAAAATTAATTTAAAAAATGAAAGCAAAAAAGAAATGCAACAAAGTATATTTTATGCCAATTATAGTAATATTAATGTAATTTAGGTTTTTTCCTGCCCGGCGGTTGTAGGTGACTTTAGCTGTTCTTTAGTTTTCTGAAGGGCCACGGGATCGAATTTTAATGAAGACTGTTTTTTGTTCTTCTATTTGGTTACTTTAGGGCGCCCCTGAGTCCATCAGTATTCTTTGGTAGTAGTATTGTAATGGCCACTCTAATGGTTCTTTGTTGTATTGTTATTATTATATCTTTTATATAGCGCTACTTTCATGATTATAGCATGCTCAGAGCGCTTTAGTCCAATCTCATTTGTGGACCAGTTGGGGGAAGGGGGTATCTAGGAGTTGGTTTTCCGTGCTGCCTTTAGGCGCTCAGTAAACACAACTCTGCCCGAGTCGGGTGTCGAACCTCGAGCCCCTTTCTAGGTAGCCAAGCCAAGCCAAGCTCAAGCCGCACTTAGCCTGTCGACCACGCTTCCCACTTCTTGTTGTGTTGAATTAGTTGTAACTGAAGTATTTCTAAGTTGCTTCAGGATACTAGGTGCCTGGGTATAGTTGGTATCGATGAAATTATTATGTGCGAATTCGACAGCGACCATCACAAGAACGAATACTCACAAGAACAAAACTCAAATGACTAAGTTGACTTCGAGATAAACTTTAACAGAATATTCATTTACAAGATGGGCCACAGTCTAGTCAGTTGCTAAAGATGGTCTAATCCCCTTGAGAGTCGAGCGGTAACTGAATTCCTATTACGTCAATCTTAACCTCTAACCCTACAGTCTGTGTCGTCATAAAGTGTGCGTTCAATGTCGGTACCAAAAAGTGCGTAATTCTAAACTAAACTAAACTAGCTATCTAACAGTATCTACTTCCATAGGGTTTTCGAAGTTGGACAGTGTACGCTGAAGCTGTAAGAAGAATTCAATTGTATTTTGTCTGGACCATAAATACCAGCTGTGTCCATTAAAAACATGAAATCCCCCCCCCAACGTCCTGCGATAGATTGGGATCTGATATAAAATCTTCTTAAAACAAAGTGAAGGAACAGCCGATTTTTTTTAAAAATTATTACTCAATACGTTTCTCCCTCAAAAGCTACGGTCTGCGGGCTTTTTCAGTTCACGGACCAACGGTTTGGAACTCACTCCCAACTGATCTCAGACAGACAACATGCTTCACCACTTTTTAGCAGAACATTAAGACTTATTTGTTTAGAACTTTTTTAGATTAGTTTGTCATCTCATATGTTTGTGTTTGTAATGTTTTTACAGCGCCTTGAGCCTACATTTTTGTTTGTTAACAGCGCTTTATAAATAAAATTATTATTATGTTAGAAAAGAACGAGTATTCTTTCTCTGGCGGAGCCAGGCTCGAGTTTCGTTAAAGGGAGACAAAATTCATCGTGACGATGCGCTGGTTTGTATATTTTAAGACATGACTCGCTGTCAATGTCTTTCTTCAAGGTACAGTTGAGGCATTCATTTGAGGCAGCACTAAGAAAGGGTCGTCCTAGGAAAAGCTAGCTGGACAATGTAAAAGAATGGACCGGCCTCTCTTGATATCCTGCTTAGAACAATAGCTGATAGTAAAAAGAGGAAGAATTAGTTTACACAAAATGTCACCCCTACGACCAAAGTCAAAAGACTGATGAGATACAAACACAGCGCTACACAAACACTAGCACAAACACAAACACTGTAGTACTTTTTTTTTCTCTCACTAAGGCCTCTAAAAAGTTCATAGTTTTTAGTTCTGAAATAAAAATATTTTAAGAAATTTTACAAGATATATCTCAACATTTACAATTAAAAAACAATACTACTAAAGTCAAAATTTCCCCTAATTACTGCTCATGTGAATGTGGGGATATATATAAATGTCAGTAATGAATGTGATCCATGCTTCTCTGTGGATGCGAAACACGAGGCACACATCTGAACATGTGCGGCATCCATCCTTTCTCATACTGGTCAATATTGCTCACGTGATCTCACCAGCTTCCGGTTATCCCATCAGCCATAGCAGCTATCAGTGTGCATCAGTGATTTAACATCGACGTAACAGAGCGACGCAAGGGAGGGGGTGGGATGGAAAGTACTGTTTGATATTGAAAGTACCTCCTTTCTCTTTTTTTTTTCTTTCCCTCTTTGGTCTTTTATCCTTCATTCCCCTCCCCCAATTCGAAATAAAAATTGGGCGCCATTTTTGTTAACCCTTTCAAGCCCATACCGATGTATCAATGTTTAAAAAATTCATTACAAAACGTTCGATATTGGATTGAATTATTTCGTTCTTTTAGAATGGAAAAGGGGGGGGGGGTGTTTCGGAGGAGTATTTGAGGCGCTCGGTGAAGGGCGCTTTGACGGAGACTGATTTCAGGTTTCCCTACTCATTCCCGCCATTACCGCCCGACTTCAAGGAAGGCGTAAATTAACGACCACGTCCAGACTTAACGTATCGCGTTGCAGAGAAAATGGAAATTTTCAAAATGGACCAGGGCGGGCGAGGTGATCTACATTGGTCTTGTAGAGTGGTCGAGCTTGTGTCCAAGTTAATAGCTGCACGACGGAACCGGCAGCACATTAACTTGGACCCGGCGCCCCCCCCCCTTCCCGGCTCACTCTTTCCTTGCCTCTTTCCTTGACTACCCTCGGCTCAATGCAATTTGTATCACTTTCCGATCGGCCGGGGGTGGACCTCCATCTCGCTTGGTCCATCTCCGCGGACGGGGAGCCATGCCGCGTGGCGTCTCTCTCTAACTATTTCCCTGCCACCCTATCCGAGGAGTTAAAAGCCAGGAAATGTCGGGAGGGGGGTAAAGGGAGGGGGGGCGCCCCTGACAGTTACGATGTTTTTGGATGACAAGTGCGAGTGTAATTAACAAGCGCCCTTGCTCGTGGCGGTGTGTTTTTAGTGCTATGATTATTGTCACTGTGAGCGTCCTTTGACAATCAAACATTGGAAGTAGGTGACGTCCCCTGCAGCGATCTTCAAGCAGCTATTTCAACCATCTTTGTTTTTTTTCCCTTTCGTCTGTTTCTATTTCTGTCTTTTTCTGATTAACTTTTGTTAACGAATGATGAAGAATCGATAAAAAAAAAAAAAGAACAAAAAAAAAATCTTTAATACGAAAGACGATTTGTACAGAGTAAATTGAAATGTTTCTTTTTAATTTTAAATTGGTGCCCCTTTCGATTCTCTAGGGGCAGATGGTGTATAGGTCATTTGTGTTTACGTCCGCCTGCAAAACGACCAACCGCTTTGTACTTTCCCCAACAAATGTCAGGTACCCAATAGAGCTGGGAAGATTCGAGGGGCCCTAAAATGCTCGAGAAGTACATAGAAGTCAAATTCATAAAGCGCTGGTTGTGTATGTGTGTTCGTATGTGAATGTTGTTCGAATTTTTCATTAACATTGTTTTTGTACAGTAGTTACGCTGAGGCTTTCAATTGTAATCAAACTGAATTTCCATTAGATTGGATCAATAAAATTATCTTATCTTATCTTATCTTATCTTATCTTAATTAATCCCAGTCTCTGCATCGAGATTCGAACTCGAGTTTCTTCTGTTTGGTACCATCAGGGCCGGTCTTAGGCCACTGCAGCCTATGCGGTCGCAGTGGGCCCCGCGCTTTCATAGGCCCCGCGCTAAGTCTATGTGTAATTGCTAATTTGCAAAATATATTTGAAAAAATCCTGAAAATCTTCTGAATTTATAAAAATCTCCCGAAAAGTCATAAAAATATCCTGAAATATAGACAAAATTGTCATTTGTGGGTGTCATTCGTTGCGGAAAACGCAAATCCTACGCGAGATAAAAGAAAAAAAAGGCATTATCAGCTTTCATGTAATAAAATGTACTAGTCGACCGGCGGCATAGCATACGCCGCTATTTTCCAGGGCAGGCCTTAGGCACTGCAACATATGCGACCACAGTGGGTCCCTAACTTTCTTTGGACCCGTGCTAATTTTTTAGGTATATAAATGATTAAATTGAACCATTTTATAAAACATAACAGATTTCCCGCGGCCTCTTGATTTACCGGGAGCACCCTGGAAATCTCCTGAAATGTTATTAAATGCTATGCCGCCGGTCGAAAAAGTTATGGAAATTTCCTGACATTATTAAAATCTTTTTAAATAAAAAAAAAAATATGCTATGCTATTTTGTGAATGAAAATAGTGCGGCTTTGGATATATTATTTCCCATTCATACCGTGGTGCGTACGCCATGGGATCTTCCCATTTGCTTGTTATAAGTAAAAATGCGTGAATTCATGAATGAAAAATACTATGAATGGAGATTTTTAAAAAATGGCTAATTGACCTTAATTTACGCGATATTAAGAATATAGCTGCACTCATGTAACAATGCTTTAGAAAAACAAATTTGAATGTTAATTTTATTAAATGGACTATATATAATTAGTATGTTCATGTGCTATATACTTGCGAAGAGAAGTTCCATAATCTTCTTAGAGTTGAATTCGAGTTTTAGATCTAGATCTAGATCTAGAAACAGATTTTAGATGTATAAATTATTAAATTAAACCATTTTATAACATATAACAGATTTCCCGCTGCCTCTTGATTTACCAGGAGCCCCTGCGATATCTCCTGAAATGTTATTAAATATAGACCTACGAAAAAGTCCTGGAAATCTCCGGAAATTATTGAAATCTTTTGTAATTCAATAGTAGATATATATATACATGTGTTTTCACGAAGTTACTTCCTTTTCCCGGTCTATTGATTTCTTTATGTCTATGCTATTTTGTGAATGAAATAGTGCGGTGCGGATTGGGTCCATGCACACCGTGGTGCGTGCGCCATGGGATCTTCCCTATTTACTCGTTGTTGTTGTCTGACCTAATTCTTTGAGAAATAATATATAGATAATCGGGCGAATTTTCAGCTAAATCGCAAGTTCCAAAACTTTATTTACTTTTATAGTCACTGTCATATAAATATGTCATAAGTTGCAAGGTTCATAAAGTAAAATTAATTTTATCGCAATAGTGTTCTTAGTAAAGAACTAATACATTTCTAAGTGGAATTTGTTTTTCTAATACATAGTCTTAATTTTCACTTATTATCCTTATTCCCACACATAGTAGGCCCCGCGCAATCAGTTTCGCATTGGGCCCCGCAATTGCTAGGACCGGCCCTGGGTACCATCCGCCCTATTCCGAAGTATAACAGCAATCTTTATTATCATGAGTACTAACTAAATCATACAACAAACTCAAGCATTACATGTGGATTGTCAATCTGATAGTTGGATTACATCCAATACAAGAAATGACCTATGCATTTCTTGGCTCTGGCAAAGACAGGAGGTCAGACTGACACTCGGACTACTGGTCTGGCATACGTCAAACCGTTGGATCACTGAAGGTGGAATTCATAGACATCAGCATCTAAACAGTGCCGGCCTTAGATAGTAGGAAGCCCCATAAGAAGTGAATCTGGTGGCCCTAAATGAAATTAAAAGAAAAAAAGAGAGCAAAAAAAATGCAATTTATTAAAACCTAACTGTGTCAAAATCATAATTGAAATAATTGAAATTCATGTTTCGCAACTTTTCACGAGCGTACAGAGAGTCCTGTGAGAGGGCCCCACCTATTGAAGGCCCTAGGCGTCTGTGTCTATGCGAAAAGCCGGCTCTGATCTAAAAAGTGTTGTCTGTAGTTATCGAGTTGACCAGAATTTTATCTTTCTTTTCACTATGAGTTAAGACCATAGAGTCTTAGAATGCTACAAGCCTGAAATTTGCGCTGTATAAAAGCTATTTAAAAAAATACATTTTTAACTTAAAAATCATTAGCATTCATAATAAAAATCACTCCGACAATTGTAGGGAGGGCCAGAGTTTTAGCTTATGCAGTCTACACGTAGCACTAATCGCTAGCAAGGGGCATCTCTTGGGATAAGGATGGTGGCGCACACAGAAAAAATATCTATACAGAATATCACACAGTCCTGAGCAGAAAACACTAATAACACTATTGATTGATTTAGCCATTCACAAGTTTACAACTGACCAGCGGTCAGACATTAATAATGTCAACTTTACAGTAATTTCTTGACACGTGATAGTATGCCACAGGTCGTCTGTAAAAAAAAATAAAATAAAGATGTTACTCTTATTTTTAGGCATACCAGTTCGTTATACCAAAATATTAGTAAAAAAAACAACAAATAAGAACAACAATATATTGAAACTTCTTACAAATTGTTACATATTTTGTTGTCCACTGGTCCACAAATGAGATTGGACCATAGCGTTCTGAGCATGCTATAAATATAAAAGTAGCTAAATATAAAAGTAGCTAAAAATAAAAGTAGCGTTATAAAAAAAGCCATAATTTTTATTATTATTTTTATTTCGTTTGTATAAACAAGTGGATTTAAACAAACGAAAATAATTAAGTCGCTAATACGTTTTTAGTTGACCTGTGACTCTAATTATTTTTAAATTTATTTTTACTGGCTTGAACACATCCATTTAACTAAATAGGAATATTAATTGCGACCAACTTTTGTACATTTTTCGGTGGGAAAGCCTCAAGTGTTCTTGATGCTTTAAGACGCCAACTAAGATTTGCAAGAATTATTTTTTTGGACATGACTTAATCCATGTTTCCTCTACTTCCTTTAGGTGTACTTCCAGCGCGGTATGGCATTGAAAGTCACCTCATGTCCAGATCCCATCTCTTCCACGAGCCTGGGTTCTCCGAAGGGGAGAGCATCCTCCAGGTAAGTCCCTACGAGTGTCACGCTCATTTATATTCCATTTATGCAAATCGACGAGGGCAGGGTCATACTGCACATTAGATAAGCTCCCTTTCCTATTCTGTATGGTTCTCCATATTTAGCATCGAGAGTCTTTTTTTAGAATGTATAGTTTAAAAAAAAAACATGGTAGCTAATAGGAATAAAAGAGCGGAGTTGTCATCTCCGTGGAGAAATTATCCGCTGCGGCTGTCCTGCATGTGTCCGTGGCTAGTTCTTAGCTCGGACGGCTGTCAGTTCTGCGTGAGAGCTTACCTGAGCTAACGCCGTCATCCTTTGTGAATGGGGGAGGATCAGTTTGGAGGGGGGTAGTGTGGGGAGGGGTATAGAGAAGGGGGGAGACGTAGAGGCACAAGATAACGATCCATTTCACAAGTCTGATAATGAAATATTACAATAGCAAAATAGATATGAAGGAGAAAAAAAAAGCAATTAGTTATGTGCTTAAATTTATAATAGATCTTCATTCTAGACTAACAACAATAAATATGTGTGAATAGAAATATTTTTACCAATAGCTTTTGTTTAGCGCAATTTCATAGTGGATACAGAAATAAGAGGGTATCTGTGTAAATGCTAACGTGATCGCTTTTTAAATGCATTTATTTTTTAAAGTGTTTAACCACATGGATTCGATCTCAGGGGTTCTAACCTCCTCAGGCCAAATCACTAACAACTGTGCCAGCGAGGTGCTTAAGACGATAGTGAGTTTTATGGCTGTCTGTTGTTTAAAGAGGCGACCTATTTCTATCTGATAAGTATAAAGGAGACTAACTCATGACCTATGTCAATTTATTTCCTTTGTTTGATACCAAACAATTTAATTAATTAACAATAGTTAATTGGTTAACTTTAAAAAAAAATTGATTTTTGTGTTCTCATGCGCAAGAAATGATTATGCAGAATTTCAGCTTGATCTGACATGATCTGTGTGAGTCTAAAATCACAGGCAAGTTGGCTAATGACCAAGCTATCTCTGTTGGCCTGATCTTGTGTGGACAAATTTACTTTTGTAGTCAACAATAGCCTACATGTGGCTTGCTCGCCTTTTACCATTGCATTTTAGACGCGATTTAAAATTCGTTTTAAGTTTGTATAAAGTGTGTATAAGATTTAAAAAAACAACAACACTAAAACTTGGGTACTAACTGTGACTTGAAACAGGCGAATGTCCTTTTCACTCCTTATGAGGACTTATATTTAAAATACCTTTAAATTCCCCCCCACACACACACACACAAACACACCTTAAAAAACACATGCGCTGTTCCTAACATTTTAATACTTTATTCATTAGAGCTACTTAATTTTTAAAGTGATTGGACATCTCGGACATGTGTGGACAACGTATAGCTCATTTTACGAGCTTCTTTATCCAGGTGGCCTATTTAAAATGTATACATGCATGTATCTTGAACCGGAACTGATTTTTATGCTGTCTACAGTTAAAAAAAAAAATTACAGGTTCAAATCTGTAAACCTTACCTTTTGTATTGTGCATTCCCAATCACGCGATAGGCAGGTTTTTATTTAAATTGCCTAACACCAATAAGTTACATATACAATAGCTGTCATTTATATAACAAAAAAATCCTCTTTGAACTTGACACACTGACCTTGAATACCCATTTATCTTTCAACACCGACATGCTACAAGCTCGATGAAGGCATAATTATGTGAAGATAATTAGCCCGTTGCTGACGTATAGTAGACTTCGAACTAATTTTTTCATTCCTTTGTAGTCTTTCGCCATAATGGTGCCATCTTTACGGCATATAATAGAGTAGCCTACTTTACAGTTTGGGTATAATTCACGCACCTGGGCACATGCACCTGGGCACATGCAGTGACGATGTTCACGTCTGCTTAATGTCGTTGTAGTTTCCTGTGCCAAGGAAGCAAACGAAAGAGAGGCAGATTTACACTATTTGAAATTCAAACCAATCACATTGCTTGAAAAATAAAGCATACAATCTCGAGTTTATTTACATGCAGTGACGTCTGATAATATAAAAAAAATTAAGAATTCAGTGTTTTTGACGCTTGGTATTTTCCCCAAGATTTCAAGTACATATCTGGAGGTAGGGGTCGAGGAAGATCCTTGATAATTGATATCCACAGTCAGGACTATTGTTAGCACTGACATCAATTAAAGATCGTAGCTCTGACACTATGCTCCAGACAGAGTCTGACTGACAGACTGTCTTATCTTTTTAAATGTATCACGTATGAAGACCTGCACTAACAGATGCCAGACTTTATAGCGCTTGAACGACACATTGAGCCACATATTAATTCAGACAACTACAAACTACATCAATGTATTAAACACATTCCCTCGACGCTATACAAACATAAGAGTTTCAACAATCTCCTCATTATAAAACTATTAGTAGATTAAGCTTAAATTTTTATATTTCATAACTAAAAATCTATACTATATCCTATCAGTCTTTAAGAACTGATGAATTTTCAGCTTATCATATAAATTACAGACGTTACTTCCAAAGAGATGATAATTACGCCCAAAACCTGTCTAGTCATGCTTGTTATTTGAAGAAACTCTGCTAAATTGTTGGTTTTCCGAATTTCCGGGCTGATTCAAGCAACTCTATGCTCTGATGGAAGAAGGATTTACTTGTATGAATTTGTCCTAGCGTATGGAATAAGAAATATGCGAATAGATTTTTGTTTTTGTTTTCTGCCAGGCTCTGTACGGCTTCCTTTTTGTTGTGACGTGTGAGGGGGAGGTCTTCTTTGCCTCCAGGACCGTAGAGCAGTATCTCGGCTTTCACCAGGTAGGTCCTCATAGTTTTTATGTTAGTCCGAATGGCATGTACTTTAATCCTATCTCACAGTGGCGGCTTTAGGGGGCGGCGATTGGGGCAACAGCCGCAGGCCTGTCCCCCCCCACACACACACACACTTGAGGGGGGGAACGATAAAGAAATTTTTGTTTGGCCCCTTCGTCATTCGTTTTCTTGTATGGTACAAACCCAGGCCCCACTGCTAAGGCCAACTCTGCATCTCATCTCGAAGTAGGTAATGCAGCTACATCTTGCCATGATGTACTGTATGGTAGGGCAGGCAGCTACCTTAAGGCCCTGCGATGTAGCCACATCTAGCCATGATGTACTGTATGGTAGGTCAGGCAGCTACACCAAAACCCTGCGATGTAGCCACATCTTGCCATGATGTACTGTATGGTAGGTCAGGCAGCTACACCAAGACCCTGCGATGTAGCCACATCTTGCCATGATGTACTGTATGGTAGGTCAGGCAGCTACCATAAGGCCCTGCAATGTAGCCACATCTAGCCACGATGCACTGATATGGTAAACGTTTGGATAGAGATCAAATGAACATCTGATTTCTTATGAAGCTTGTGTGGACATAATGTGTGTGTGGTGTGTGTGTGTGGTGTGTATGTGTGATGTGTGTGGTGTGTGTGTGGCGTGTGTGGTGTGGTGTGTGGTGTGTGATGTGTGTGTGTGGTGTGTATGTGGTGTGTGTGTGGCGTGTGTGGTGTGGTGTGTG
>JADKLZ010005243.1:347627-361887 GCA_021533235.1 Biomphalaria straminea | reverse complement strand
TTGTGGTCTCTTTGCTTTGTGGTCTCTTTGCTTTGTGGTCTCTTTGCCTTGTGGTCTCTTTGCTTTGTGGTCTCTTTGTCCTGTGGTCAGAAAACGGTCTCATTTGTTTGTTTTTTTATATGATTTGTGTGGGTGTATGTGATTTCTGTCATCTGTCATTTGTGTACACTTTTCCTGATTTTTTATGTCTGCAACATGACATTGGAATATTTGATCTACCGATGTTAGCTTCAAAAACCTTATGGTGGAGATTTTTATAAAAGATGGCGGCCAACCATAACAAGCTTTAAGTGTATCCGGTATGCAGGGGCGGCCCTAGCAGTGCGCGGGGCCCTGGGCGAGCGTCATGTGCGGGGCCCTTAGCCGTAAAGGTAGACTATATATACTGTAAACTCATCATGCTAATAGGCTATACAAAATATAGAACTTTATGTTGATACATTAATTAAGTACTTTATATACTGCATTGTAATTGTTCTCCATTTTAACAGGAGCCAATAAAAAGGAAATCACTCGCGCAATACTAATATTATGTCTCCTCTCTCACTCTGCAAATTGAAGCTAATTGGACGTTCTATAACAACAAAGTGTGCTATACGAGCTACAGTGGTCCCTACACTCGCAGACCTGACTTTTGCAGAAGGGTTATACCACAAGTTTTCAAAGAAATTAGTGGAAAAAAAATACTTCCGCGTTTTGTTTTCTTTTTAACAGGATGACACACGGGCTTTTCCATCGCCGCACGATGTCTGTGCACAGTAGTCTAATGGGAAAAAAGGTTACAAAGACAGTTTGTGTGGAAACACAAACTCAAAATCTACCCCGGCCCCCAAAGTTGTCCGCACAGGCAGGTTTCAATAGTTCCAGAAAGAATATCAGAATAAAATTCTATCAAAGACAAATGACAGAGAAGAATGGAGAAAGATGATTGAATGATCTTTTGTTGTGCCCCAGCGGTCCAGCAGACCAATGGATAGGTGAATGTAAACGCGCGGTCACATGCGAACCTGGCCTAACTAATGTCTTATAATGAATATCTAATCGTTTTGTAAAGGTCAATCTCTTATTGAAATTGTCAAAAAAAAATATTTTTTTTGCAAACAATTTTTTAAATAAAAATACACCACTTTTACAACTATTCACAATTTATAGTAACAAACACGGGAGGCTCTTAAGCAGGGGAGATACAATAGTTTACAATATTTGTAACACATTGATGCAAATGGTTTTAGACTGTTTGTTATTAAAACATTTTTTGTTACATTTGTATTGCTACGTTATGTGTATTCTTTCCTAACAACTATATTTTTATCAAAAATAATGTATACCTTTTTAAACAGAAAAAAGTCTATTTAGTATGCATATAAGTAAAACATAATTTAGAACAATAATTAATAAGCAGTGCCACAGCACAGTCATATACTTCACAATAGCAAACTACAAATAATATGGATTATTTTTTTCTTTATTTGAGGAAATCAATAAGAGTTAACTAGATCTAAACGGGAGAGACGGACAGACGTTTCACACAAAACTAATAGCCAGTGGCGTAGCATCCATGGCGCGAAGGGGTTCAATGAACCCGGGCACACGACCAATTAGGGGCCCATACCCGATGGTGAAACTATTATGGGTCCAGGAGGGCCCCTCTATGCAACATAAGCTCTGTCTTATTGCCTCCATGAAATACTTAGTATAGTTGCATACAACATCTGGACTTTAGAAAATGAACTGATACATACAAACTACTGGATTTCTTTGTCACATAAAATAGGTGTCATATTGGAGGAGGGGCCCATCAACATATTCTTGAACCCGGGCCCACGGGTACCTTGCTACGCCACTGCTAATAGCGTCTTTTCCCCTTTAGGGGGCCGCTAAAAAGCAAGCGCCTTACGTCTAAGCCAACATGTCCATCTAGAATCTAGATGTTTAGTACCTGGCACAGTATGCAAAAATAAGTACAGCCTAGCAGCAGAAGCTGGATAGAAAAAAAAGATTTTGAGAAAAAAAATCCGTTTAGTCGTCGATGTTTACATACGAAATATACGATTTAGATTGGTTGCTTCCACCTACGTGTTTTTATTGTGAGCTGATAATCGATGATAGCCTCTTAGAATCGGCAGGCCATTAGATGCTGTCTTTACCGAAACTGAAAGGTATTTTGAAACCAAACAAGTATGTTTAGAGCATAAATGGCAATTGGTATCATCAAGATTCTGGGAAAATATTGAGTAACAAGTCCTAGTGTAAGACAACTGATTTGTTTTTCGACGTTGGTGACAATAAAATCTCCGATCGCGGGGCCCCCTCTCAGGTGCGGGGCCTGGGGCGGTTGCCCCACTTGCCACCCCCTAAGGCCGCTACTGCCGGTATGCCCAATATGGAAGTAATAATACTTTATTTAGTACCCTATTTTGAAACTGGAGACTCTTATTAAAAATCAAAAGCCTAACAAAAAACAAAACAAAAACAAAAACAAAAAAAAAAAAACAGATTACTATGAATAACATCTTTTATTAAAAAATGTTCAATAATATCCGTCCAGAATTGTATGTTACCGCGTGTTTGACCTATCCCCACCAACACTGGTAAATAGTTTTAAGTAAGGAATTATATTTTAAATTGTAAAATAGTACATAAAATGGAATATCGTTTTAAAAAAAATCTTGTCTTAAAAAATAACAACAAGAATCCATTTTGAATATCCATGAATATTAGAACCATGTCCATCAAACGGAACTCTTCCATTAAATTATAGAGCACGCAAGGGATGCACGGGGCTCCGTTGCGTGCCAGCGTGATTGATAATGCATAGAAATGGGAAGGCGTCAAACGAACTCATTCTCTGGGCGCTTGGCACAAGCCGACTCCCCCATCTACAGGCACTGCAATTTTTTTTTTTTTGAATCACCAAGAGCCCAGGAGAGTCTATTTACCATCATGTATCCAGAATGTTGGATCAATGGACGCTCTGATCATACAGGCTTTTGTGCAGCAGTTGTTATAATGTGTATGTATTGGAATTAAAATAATGCACTTAATCGCACATCATTTTTAAAACCCGTTCTTATTGTTATTAGAACATATGTTCTTGCACTTTGTAGTTGCCATAATCTAAATGTACTGTATTTTAGAAAAGCATTACTTTTAAAGCAGATGTACCTTAATATGTTAGCAAAGCTTAGAAACTCTATCAATGAACTGTAAGCAATTTTAAGTTTAATAAGCAATTCATGTATCTGCATGTTACTTAAGACAAGAAATCAATACAAACCACCTTTTTAAAAAACAAAGCTTAGATACAGTGTAATTGTGTCAATTAATTTGGATCAGTCATAATTATGCTTTCGACAGACGTATACACAATAAATATGTGCAGTCAGAAAAGCAATAAATTATCGATCAGTATTCCGACCCTAGCAGCATTTAGATACTTGCAGAGCCCAATAAGAGCTATGCAAATATGGAATTCTAACTTAGAAAATGAAGATCCAGACCTCGAACACTTGATAGATATGCTAAAGCTGAATGAGAGTGAAACAAAAATATTTTAAAATTGTGAAACTTCTGTAAAAATAAATGTCTTAATGGGCAGTGAGGTCAAAGAGAGGAAGTCCATTCGTCTACTCGCCCTGTTGGTCAGGCACGATGATTGTCGCGTATCACTTTTATGTATATATTTTAGACATAAAATAAAGTACACACAATTAATATCACAAATACATCAAGAGGCCGCGGGAAATCTGTTATATGTTATAAAATGGTTTAATTTAATAATTTATACACCTAAAAATTAGCACGGGTCCAAAGAAAGTGCCGGACCCACTGCGGTCGCATATGTTGCAGTGCCTAAGGCCTGCCCTGCAAAATAGCGGCGTATGATAGGCCGCCGGTCGACTAGTTATTCATTAGTGTATACTGTACTTGAATCAATTAAGAAAATTAAATAATAAGTCGATTAATTTCTGGTAAATTTATATTTAGTTTGATATCAACAAGAGAAATTAATCCTTCGGTATTCAAAGATATGGCTAAACATGTTCACCCAAATTAGGTAATACATATCTCAGAGCAAGCGGAAATTTCAAAAAAATTATTCTTTGGAACATAACAAAACATTAAATCAATTCAAAAAATTAACCAATCAGTCATTTAACTATCAACGAGCAAGCACAATGTCCTATCACCTAGCAAGTACAATGACATATTTAACATTTAACTATTGGTAATTAATAATTTTGTTTGATAGTGAGAAAGGGAAATACCTTCTATATTATTGAGAGATGTAGCTGTAATTGTGGAGTTCTTCTCCTTAGATAAGCTTTGTTATATTTTTATCTTGTTCTATGTCTTTTGTCTCCAGAAAACATGAACCACCTACACAGATCTTTCACTGTCAGATTTCGTTGCCTGCTAGACAACACATCAGGATTCATTGTAAGTATATCCCATAATTTTCATTAGCTTGTGAGTAAACAGTAGGTCAGTGCTAATCACTAATCATCGGCCCCAGAAATAGTCGAGCTTCTCATAGTTTGCCTCAAGGGACCGCAAAGTCTGAAAGAACCCTAAACTTTTGCTACACTTAAACTAGTTTAATAATATGGCTTGTCTTCGAGTCCGAAGATTAGTGAGGAATACAGTATTTACCGTGGCTGTGCAGCCCCAGCTGTGACCTACATATTTTGCCACATCAAAGGCAAGCAAAAAAATTGTCCGCAGGTGGTCGATTTAGATTTTCTTTTCGTCGTCCGTTTTTGTTATGTTCGTTTAATTCTATAACCTTACCGTTCTATGTTTAATATGATTTTAATGAAAGCTTGATTGAACCCCCCCTTATCTTTTATAATACAGACGTTACTTCAAAAAAGAAGATGATTACGTCCTACGCGTCATGCATTCAGTCATGCATATTTACCAGTGACTTAAATTCTGCCAAGTCACTGGTTTTCCTGGCTAGCTCAGGCAAACCATTCCATGCTCTAATGGCACTAGGGAAGAAAGAGCATTTGTACAGATTTGTCCTAGCATATGGGACGAGGAATGTGCCTTTATCTTTGTGTCTTTCTGAGTATTTTATTAAGTTCTGTTTTTGTATTTGAAGATTATGGTTCAGTGTTTTGTGTATAATTGCTACTTTACTTTTGAGTCTTCTATCCTGAAGGCTTTCTAAATTTAGTGATTTTACTAAAGGTGTTACTCTAGTGAAATGTGAATATTCGTTTGTTATGAATCTCACTGCTCTATTTTGTGTCTGTTCTAGTTTCTTAATGTTTTCTTGAGTTGAGGGGTCCCAAACAGAGGATGCATATTCTATTATTGGCCTAACCAAGGTTAAATAACATTTTAGTTTTATGTTCTTATTCGATTTATAGAAATTTCTTTAAATAAACCCTAATGCTTTGTTTGATTTTTTTAATAGTTTCATCAATATGGGGATTCCATGACAGTTTTTCATTTATTATAACACCTGGGTATTTTGCGTTTTTAGTCTGTGTTACTGGCAAAACGGTTGTCTGCATCAAATGTGGGTGCAGGTCGTGACCTTGTTTAGTTTGTGAAACACTGCCTCCATCTTTAATCTACAGAATCAAAGACATTGCCATTGGGTTGAAATATGCTAAAGTTTATGCTTAGTATAACAATAATCATTAGGTGTAATCTACTCTATCAGTCTCTCTTTTTTTTCTCCTCTTTCTGATACTCTCTTTTCCTCTTTCTTAATCATCCTCTCCTCCTCTTTCTTTTTTTTTTCTGTTTCTCTCTCTCTCCCTCTCTCTCTCTCTCTCTCTCTCTCTCGCTTTCTCGTTCTCTCTTTCTTCCTCTATCACTTTTTCTATCTGTTTCACTCTCTTTTTGTCCCTCTATCTCTTTCTCTCTCCCTTTCTCTTTCTCTCTCTCTTTATCTCTATCGCTTTCTCCTTCTTTCTCTCTTCCTTTTTTTCTCGCTCTTTTTTTTCCTTTCTCTTTCTCTCTTTTTCTCTTTCTCTCTCTATTTGTGTATTTCTCTCCCTCTTTCTTTCATCCTCCTCTCTTTCTTTCTCTTTCTCGCTCTCTTTTCCTCTTTCTTTCTTTTCTCTCTCTCTCTCTCTCTCTCTGTTTCTCTCTCAATGTTTTTCTCTTTCTGTCTCTCTTTCTCTCTTTTTCTGTTTCTCTTTCTCTATTTCTCTCTCAATAGAGACTGTCCCTAACGAGTATCGTAGACTATTATATGCTACACACTACATTGAAACTATTTTCGAATCACGTCATCTTACTAAAAACAATCGATTTTGATTGGCTGATCTTCTTTGCAGACGTTAGAGATCAACGGGTGGATCCGAGTCTTACACGGTCAAGGTCCCAGAACTGAGGAGCCCCAACTCGCCCTGTTCGCCACTTGCTCGCCATTCGGACCCCTCAGCCTGTTCGACATTCCGTCCCGAGAGATGACCTTCAAGACGAAACACAAAATGGATTATTCCCCCGTGACAATGGACAACAGGTAAGGGGCCAGCACTCATGCGCGCTAAACCTCCCCCCACGTCTGCTCAACTAAAAACAAAGAATAACGTCCCCATTCAAAAGTGAACATTGATTTTTCTTTGGAAATTTTTTTCTCTCCCTAAATTCCCCCCCCCCTTTTTTTTAACACTGCTAAGGAAACGCTCAATATGGAACATCATTTTTTTTTCCCCTCCCGTATTAATTATTCAGAAACTTTCTTCAGTTACGCTTGAGTACGTCACAGAAAGATTTCATCTTGAAGTATTGAAGAAATTGTCGGCCAGATTAAATGACAAAAAAAAAAAAAGGTTTATGGATTCGAACAGATGCCGTTATTGGATTCTTTCTACTACGTACCAGAGACGACTCAAGCAACTAACTTAACTCTTTCTCTCCTAACTGACGATACCAACGTTGATTCCACCAGAATGTGGTAAATAATTACGGAGAGAAAGAGTTAATAGTAAATAAGGGATTTTAAAACAAAACCCACTAAAGGTTTTATTTACATTTTATTTATTTTCTTCAGACTCAAATAGTTTTTCTAGCAACCATATGTTAATTATCGAGGATATTTAACGACAATCTGCGACGATTCGTCCGTTCAGGAAACCTCATTATTTGTGCTTCGTCATGGGGATCCTTGTGTTCAGAAATTTTCTTCCCATTTAATTGGCTAGATCCCCTTTTTCTAATTTAGACTATATCATTTTTTTTTAAATTTTTGAAATGGTTTATTTAGATTGTACTTTCGTTTACAGTAACACACAAGACAAACAGGTTAACGTATCCAGGTCCTGACCATATAATACTGTTGAGCAGTGAAGGTTATTGAGGGGTTGTATATAGTTCATGGTTAAATACACTGTTCATTGTAATATACCTGCTGGAGTTCATAAATTATAAAGTCATAGTTGCAGATATAGGAGCATTAGCGAATGGTCAAAATATGATCAGTTTTACATGTTCTTTACAAAAAGCGAAGACCCAAAATTGTTTATAGCTTTCACTTATTTTGTTGATGTGTTTTTTTTTTAATATTATTGAATGGTCTAAGGATAAAACGATGTGATCGAACTATATAATTATAACAAATAAGTTTGTTTTAGAAAAGGTTGAAATGTCTGTGTTTAAAAAACTTATTCCAAAGACTAATTTACCCAACATATGCTCGTTTTCACCATGAGGACTAAATTTTAAACACATAGGAAACATAAGAAAGCAGTTTCACATATGCATACACATTGATACATAGACACCATGTCGACATGAGTAGGTTTTGTTGTTCTACTAGCCACATGTTGCCTGCGGCCCGCGGGTCTTAATTTGCGTATCACTGTCGATATAGCCACTGAGAGTGCTTTGTAAACAATTAAACGAAATAATAATTTTATACGTAATTGGAATGTGTGAATGTAGAAATAGTTTGAATGGAGCTATCGAAATAGATAATGGATTTGCTTAAATAAAAACATTTGCTTGTAGGCCTACATACATATGATTAAAATTTGACTTACTTTATATGTTCATGAGTTAATGTATATAGTAGATATTGAGTTAGACATAGAACTAGATCTAGACTTATCTAGAGTCTAAAATTCATTCTGTGCCTGCGTGAATATTTCGCTCTGCGCATGCGTGATCTTTTTTATTACATGTACGCGATTCATGAATGAAACTATTAGGTTATATCTATATGTCATATAGACTGGAAACAGGAAGTAATTTTATGTAACTTGAAAAAATGTATATCCATTGTATTCGGATTTCCGAAATCTGACAAGTTGCACGATCTTCAGTCTTAGAGATTAAACAAAACTACACTGCCTCCTCATTTACGCAGCATGGTGTGAAAGAAAATGGTGTATCCAAATCCGCACTATTTTCATTCACAAAATAACATAGATAGCATAAATAAATATAGACTGGAAAAAGGTAGTAATGGATTCAGTCCTTAACTTTGAATTAGTGAAATTAGGGATTTTTTCAGCAGAATGTCCAAATAAGCTAAAATTAAAAAACAGTTTCAGAGCAAAAAATGAACATTATGATTAATTGACATTACAGTCACGCTAAGAGATAACAAGATTACAAAAAGAGTTTGTGTGGTACACAAACTCAGAGGCGGCCCCCGTCGGAGTCGGATCCCTGTCAGATCCGCCTATTCGCTATATGTTTCGGATGTTCCTTCAAAGTTGAAAATAATTAACTTCTCGCTGGACGACGGAGGATGGCGAGAAGGGTATAAACCTGCCTTATCTTGATGTTTCCCCACTAGACTGTAGTTCGGATTTATTGTTGGTCCCTGGCTCAATTACTGCATGCTCCCATCCCCTCCTGTGGAAGGTTTGAAATAGGAAGTAAACTATCTTTAACTCTGAAGAAACAATCGAAACATGTAAAACAAACAGACACATAACTCGGGAGCGTCGAAATAATCAGTTCAGCATGCTAACTGGTTCCAAACTAATAGCCTGATATATACAATATGTCACACAAGCGATTTTAAATAATCTTTCAGCATTGATCTGTAGAGATGTAGATGTACATAAACTAAACTTCTGATTTAGCACTCTTAATATATATCTTATTAATTATTATTATTAATAATTTCGATGTAATTTAGATAAAATTTAGGCAAAATTAAAATAAAAAGCCCAGATAATCAATAGAATGAATGCACTATTAAATTTAAAAAATAGAATATTAGTTTTAGTTTATTATAACATTTCAATGTGGATCTAGACATAAACATCCGGAACAATCTATTATAGATATTTGAAACTATCGCAATATTTCTGAATGAACAGTAAAGTTTAAACATTATTTTCAAAAGCCTTTAGTTTTTTTTTTATCTAACCGTGACGGACAGACCAACAAACAGTTAAAACGCACAAAAATATGATTCTTTCATTCTAAAGTTGGCAATAAAAAACATTTTTTTTTCAAAAATGTGATTTTTAAAAAAGTTTAAGAAATTAGTTTAGAATCATGTCATGGCCGGGCTTTACGCTAGTACACGAAAGTCGCTGCTAATAGTTTATTTTTAAAAAAATTATATCAAAGATAAACAACAGATCTTATTTAGTGCCCCAGCGGTCAAAATATACATCTTCCGTGCTTTGATCTCTCAACGTTAGCCTAATAACGCCGATGTTCAAGGCAACTGCCACACCTCTTTTATGAGCTAATTACTTAGATAGTAAATACTCGTACGTTGGTACGAATTAAAACGTGAAATATATTGCTATATATTAGATTATTAATTGTCTTAAATTACGTTTCATTTATATTGCATACTAATTAGGTTTTTTCTCTTTAAATACTGCTTGCATAAAATATTTTTAAAAATTAGATTTTGAGCTTTTAGAAAAAAAAAAAAGTAGCCGTTGCATCAGAACTTTGAATGATCTATATTATCGTGATGTCAGATTTTCATTTTCTCTTCTACGTTCTGAGCACTAAACGGGACGGACGGACAGACGGACAGACAGACAGACAGACAGATAGACAGACAGACAGACAGACAGACGGACAGACAGGCCACACAAAACTAATAACGTCTTTTCCCCTTTCGGGGGCCGCTAAAAAAAACACACTAGTGAAAATATTGTAATACTTATATAGGTTATGGCTGAAATAGATATGAATACTTAACTTTTTATACTGCTCATGCTGTATAGTAAAGCGCACTAATTTGCAAATCACAAATTTTCCCTTCATAAAAATCTCTTATTGGCCAGTCTATATTTATTTATGTCTATAGTTATATCTCAACACAGCTTCGCAGCTTTAGCTAAGGAATGTATGTATAATGCTTTAGAAAAATAAATTTGAATGTGAATTTGATTAAAATATGAAATGAATGGACTATAATTAGTATGTTCACGTGTTAAAGTATAAAACTATCTTTGTGAAGAGAAGTTCTATCATCTTAGAGTTGAATTAGAGTTTTAGACCTAGGAATGGAAAGATGTGCAAAGATATGTTTTCTGTCTATGTTTCTAAGTCTTATGTCTATGTTTCTATGTCTTATGTCTATGTTTGTATGTTCTCTGTCTATGTTTCTATGTTTTCAACCAATCATGTGTTAACGATATAGCCATTTCCTTTTAATTACCTTTATTGGACCGCCAATGACTTGATTAGCTTAATTAATTATGACTTGCTTCGATACCTTGCTCACTTCGCCATATGGCGCGATGATCCCATAGAAAAGGAAAGGTATGGCAACTCGGTAATCGATACTACGAATCAGAAAAAAAGTCGACTTCGATATAGAGGGGAAATAGTTTAAAACGAAAGAGAGAGATAGAGAGACAGAGGGAGGGAGATAGAGAATAAGAGAGACAAAGATACAGAGATAAAGACATAGAGAGAAAGAGAAAGAGGAAAAGAGACTGAGAGTGATAGAGACAGAGATACACAGAGAGAGACAGAGAGACAGTGGAAGTGAGACAGAGGAAGAGAAAGAGTGAGATAGCGAGAGAGAAACAGAGAGATATAGAAAAAGAGACAGGGAGAGAGACAGAGGAAGAGAGAGAGGAAGAGAGACTGAAGGAGAGAAAGAGAGAAAGGCAGAGGGAAATAGAGAGATAGAGAGGGAGAGAAAGGGGGAGATAAAAAGAGAGAGAGGAATGAAAAGAAGCAGCAGAAAAAAATCTATTCCCAGGATTGATGGATTAAATTATGAATGAATGAAGGCACCTTAATCAAGCCAAACTGCGACAGGTGTGTTTAATGATGCATGCGGCCAAGTCTGTGCTCCAACTCCAGGCTTCTTCAATATTTCAACAGAAGATCCCATAACTCCTGTTACACCTCACAACCCTCCCTCTCTTGTGCCTTACCGAGTGGGAATGGTGTCCTGGGGAGGGGGGGTATTGAGGGGCTGCGTATCCGCTTCTGAAATGTTCAAAGTAAAGGATGGCCTAGTTGTAAACGCTTGGCTTCCTAAAGTAAGAGTCTCAGTTTCGAATCTCGGTGAAGACTAGGACTTAGGGTCCTCCCGAAGACTAGGACTTAGGGTCCTCCCGCGCCGTTCGGCGCATTTGGCGTCAAGCTGTCTCCACAAGGATCTGTCACTGGTAATGTATGAGGCCTCCTCCTACCAGGTGTCCACTGTTCTGATGTCCTTCATGAAGGTGTGGCGCCAAGTTATACGAGGGCGTCCCTGTTTGCGCTTTCCTCGTATTCTCCATGTCATCGCTGTCCGGTTTCGGGCTACTTCCTCCCACATTTCGTTGATGCCTTTGGTTCTCATGACTCATTTGCAGACATCTCCATGGGATAGTTTTGGGCGGTCCTTGGATCTGGCTCCCTCCACAAACTCGGTATATGGGATGCCTTTAGGGATTCTTCCATCAGGCAAGCGGGTGACATGTCCAAGCCAGCGTAGTCTTCTCCGTGTCAGAAGAGCATATCAATCAATAAAACTCACAATCCTAATTCAATAATGAATTCACATTTAAGCAGATTCGACACCAACTAAAAGAGACTGATCTTTTTGGACCCCGATATAAGCATGATTTTGGTCTGACCATTTTCCTCTATCCTTGCGGATTCCAATTAAGTGCCTGCCTTGCAACATTGGTAGCTAGTTTTCACAGGGTGTGTCGTAGACTAACCACCTCCTATTTTGCTTTTTAAATTATTAGGTTTCGGACTTTTGTCTAATTCTTTATAACATGTATTTATGGGTGCCCAAACTTAGAATTAACTGAAAAGTACCTCTTGAATGAAAAAGTTTGTCGAAATAATAATATAAATATAATATTTTTGTGTTGTAAGATTGGTTTGCTAAAATTTATAATTATAGAAGTCTTTTTGTAGAGCGCTGGTTGTGAGTGTGTAAGTATTTTTCGTGTATGAATGTTCTTCGTATGTGCATCTGTATATTGTGCATCTATGTTGTTATTGTACAGTAGTTACGCTGAGGTTGTCAATTGTAGTCAAACTGAATTAAGGGTACTTAGGATTAATAAAAGTTATCTTCTCTTACCTTAATTATAAGAAAATACATCTTTCACGTGGTTTGCCATTCTACGTATATATTTTTTTTTGTTTACAGAGGCAAAGCAATGTTTGCTTATAGCGACCAAGAACTGGCCACAAAATCTGGCTATGACCTGATTCACCCCGATGACTTGAATTACTTCTCGTCTGCTCATAATGAACGTAAGTCAATTTTTTTTTTGAACGTATACAATCGTAGAACTGGAATATGTAATTGTGTTAAGTAAGCAGTCCTTCCTCTGTGACGTTCATATGCTTTATTCAGCGGCGTAGCTAGGGAGGGGGAGGAGGGGGGAGAATTTGAAAATCCCCCCGGGCCGCCACTTGAAGGGGGGGCCCCAAAGGAGTGTTTTTTACATTAACAATTAAGTATTACGCAAAATGTAGGGCCCCAAAGAGGTCAGTCTCCCCGGGCCCCCAAAACGATTTCTAGCTACGCTTTATTCTTGTATGAACAGCATATATGGATAAACCTTTCAAAGACAAAACTAGCTCACAATATCTCAATGACCTATTTGACTTTCATGAGCTCTTAGTGTAATAGCAAGTGTATGTGTTTTGAGAGGCTAGTAGTGCAGTGTGTGTGTCTGTGTATGAAGTGACCAGTTGACCTTCAGTGTACATGGTTGAGTGAACAGCATAGAAAGCACTAGCGGATCCAGAACTTTGGAGTGGGGGGGGCGATTTTTTCCAAACCCTAACCCTAACACCCAGTAAACCCTAACCCTAACCCTCTCTCTCTCTCTCTCTCCCTCTCTCCCTCTCTCTCTCTCTCTCTCTCTCTCTCTCTCTCTCTCTCTTTCTCTCTCCCCATTTAACAATTAATAATCTCCTTCATCTCGAGACACGGTGGCTAAACGGTAAAGCGCTTGGCTTCCGAACCGGGGTCCGGGGTTTGAATCCTATTGAAGACTGGGATTTTTAATTTCGGAAACTTCGGGCGCCTCTGAGTTCACCCAGCTCTAATGGGTACCTGGAAAAGTAAAGGCGGCTGGTCGCTGTGCTGGCCACATGACACCCTCGTTACCCTAGGCCACAGAATCAGATGACCTTTACTAACCTATAGGGTCACTTTCTATATCCCCTACGAAAAACACACACACACACACACACACACACACACACACGCCTTAGTAGTAGGCCAGAAGTTATGAAGGGCATGATAGCGTCAACGGTCACATATGGCCTGCGGAACGTAGTCTGGTCATCACTATTTCTGAGAATTAAAGACACTAATTAAGCGTGCCTAGGCTTGGATATCACTACCTCAACTTTACTGAATTAGGGGAGTTTGAAAGTTCCCTTTATACGTTCCTTTTATAAGTTCCCTTTATAAGTTCCCTTTATACGTTCTCTTTATACGTTCCCTTTATAAGTTCCCTTTATACGTTCCCTTTATACGTTCCCTAAAGGACATAGAGGCGGGAGCAGGTTTGAACCTTCAGACTAATGTTTGTTGTTGTTTGCAGTTATCAAGACCGGAAGCTCGGGTTTGATCTCATACCGCTGGCAGACCAAGCATCAGCACTGGGTGTGGCTGCAGTCCAGTTGCAAGGTCATATATAAAAACAGCAAGCCAGACTTCATCATCTGCACGCACAGACAACTCACGTAAGTAGCCATAACTCTGTACACAGACAACTGACTAAGTAGCCATTTCCCTGTATACAGACAGACAACCGACTAAGTAGCAATTTCTCTGTATACAAACAGACAACCGACTAAGTAGCCATTTCCCTGTATACAGACAGACAAC
>JADKLZ010005243.1:324904-340245 GCA_021533235.1 Biomphalaria straminea | reverse complement strand
AAATCGTGTAGATTCCATGGTGCTTTAATAGAGATATGATGTATTGGCAATGTCTGAAGCCTCCTCCCACCTGGTGTCCACTGTTCTGAGGTCCTCGGTGAAGGTGTGGCGAGGCCGTCCCTGTTTGCGCTTTCCTAGTATTGGCCTCCATGTCATTGCAACTCTTGTTGTGCGCAGTTCATTTTGTCGTAGAACATGTCCTGCAACCTCACTAAATATTCGATTCCCAGTTCGGCATAGGATTTCCTTGTTTGTGACCCAATCGTGTAGGCTACAACATAAAGGAAATGTGGATAAACAATGTTTTTAACATAGACATAAATAAATATAGACTGGCCAATTAGAGAGTTTTATGTAATGGAAATGTGTCACTCGCTATTGTGTGTACTTTATTTTATGTCTATATATTTTGTTTAATCTCTAAGACTGAAGAACATGAAATTTTTAAATTTTTCATAATTCGGAAATCCGATTTCAATAGATTTACATGTTTTCAAGTTACATAAAGTTATCCTGAAAGCCTTAAGGATAGAAGACTTAAAAGTAAAGTGGCAATTATACATAAAACACTGAACCATAATCTTCAAATACAAAAACAAAATCTAATAAAATACTCAGAAAGACACAAAGAGAAAGGCACATTTCTCGTCCCATATGCTAGGACAAATTTGTACAAATGCTCCTTCTAGTGTCATTAGAGCTAGCCAGGAAAACCAGTGACTTAACAAAATTTAAGTCATTGGTAAATATGCATGACTGACGGCATGACGCGTACGACGTAATCATCTTTTTTGAAGTAACGTCAGTATTACATGAGATAAGAATATACTTATAATCTGTTTGTATTCTTGTTTCAAAAAGGATGAGCAACAAGGAGTCAGCCATAACCGGAATCCCAGTTTCTGTGGTGAAACAGTCTCCATGGTTACACACCAACGTCAACAACAATCACAACATCCTGAACAATAACAACACCAGTGTCAACAATAGCGGTCACCTGGCCAACATGAACAGTAACTCCGGCTTGAACAATGCCAATAACCTGCTCATGTCGGAGAGGGAATGGGGAGCTAATAACGACTACTACAGCAAGACCCCAAGAGTTCTCTTCCCTGATCCCTGCCATTCGGTCAAGGTAAGCACACCCAGTTCTCATCATAATCATAGTTATTATTAATATCAGGGCCGGATTTAAGTATGTAAAGGTCCCTATACTCTTTCGAAAGCTTTAATTAGTAAGGATCCATTTATGAATAAAAACGTGTAATAAAATTAAGAAGTAAAGAGTAAACATAATTACGTTTATCTACTTTCTGTAGTATTTCAATAAAAATTTCTCTCTCTTCTTTTTTTTTTTTTTTTTTTTTTTAATATACATATTTTAGTTTTTAAAAAGGTGTATACGTTTGTGTTTGTGGAGGGTAAAGTCATTGTCGTAAATCCGGAGCTGTACCGGTATTTCCATATTCCGAGCATGCTAAAACTACAAGCGGACACATCAATCACGACATTGTTGCCACCTGATGTAACATTTAAAAGTGATTGGGGGTAAAAACAAAATTAGAAAAAAAAACACTAAAAGTTTCTGACCTGTTGAAATTACGATAAATTTCGCTCTTTTGTGGAGGCCCCTTTCTTGGTGAGTCCCAGGGTCTGTAGCCCCGCCTGCCCCCCCCCCCCTTAAATCCGGCCCTTAATATTATTTATTTATTTATTTATTTTAAATCTCCCAACACACACGCAAATACTATTTATTACCTCGCTTCCGTCCGATATGAATCGCTATGACCTGTAGGGAGTTTAGACATATAACTCATTACTATGAAGTGGTAGTATGTCAGTTACATCCACCTGAAAATGAAGTTTTTCTTACAACTTATTAAACAACACATTTTGAGTAGACCCTACGTGCATATTTAATCAATTTTGTATTGTAAAAATATGCATATTGTTCAAGTATTAATTTTTTTATATTTTTGCTATTGGAGGTCAATCCCTTTGAGGATGAGACGCTGGGCTACTAAAACTGCTTAAAATGTCGCCAATCCGGTCATCAATCCCAGCTTGTTGGCCTCCTTCTGTTGTAAGGACTATCGCATGGTTCATCTCGTAGAACTCGTTTTTCAAGTGAAACCAAACATTGCAGGTTAACGTGGCTTTCGCTTTAGTGGTACAGGAAGTAGGCAATTTTTCTCATTGCACTCTTTTCTTCCAGAGTTGATGCCCATGTTTTTTGGTTTTTTTTTTTATTTTGCTGTCCATAGCTTTTTTTGGTCACCAACTTAATTCACGCGGTCTATGGCTATGTCTTCCAAATGGTCAGTATCGATGTTCACTGTTCTGAGGTCCCGTTTGATTAAATCAACGTAATGGAGGTTGGGGCGACCAGTTTTTCTTAATTTAAACGAGAATCCTTCAATATACTATAAAAAAAAACATGTATTTTAAAATATATTTATCCTTAATTAATTTTATTTTCGCACTATCCATAAAGCACTTCATTGTATCATCTTTTCTATTTCAGCACCTTGGATTAAAGGTCTTCGAAAGGGGAGATAACCCGCTCTTAAGTTTCTCCGAGATGACCCACACTCTGATGAGCTCTACGCACTGACCTATACACACTTACTGACCATATTCGTTCACTGACCACCCCTCAACCTAAGATTGATTCCACTCGCCCTACCGAGACATTCAGCACTGTGTTGACCACTCTACTCGCCAAGCCAGTGTTGAGATTGGCCATGTTGATTTATGAAAATCGATAATCGGCTGGAGATAATGATAGGTGTATTTTTTTTTATCCCTCGGACACGCAATGGGATGTTTACTTCGAAGTGATTGGATGCCTGCACGTCAATGATCATTCTAATCTCCGCCCACTGTTCTATATCGATATGTTTGGCGTGTCAATCGTCCATAAGTTCAAGATTCTCAAACAGAACTCTTCAAATGGGATGTTTCTTAATGCGTCTTATGTACACATGCCCGTCATAAGCACTTGATACAAGCTGTGTACACACTTTAGTTGAATAGAATTGTAGATATTTGAACCATGAATGGCGCATCCTCCTGTATCATATCCTATCCTGATTTGTTATACACATTCATCGTGTCGTATCATATCAAGTAACTACAGGAAGCAAGTTTTTGACTTCACAATCGTTTTGTCTCCATAACTTCAAGAGAGTGTTTGGCTGAAGTCTGAAGACACTGCTCAATTCATTTCAAAGGTTGTGCTTTTCATTGACCAATGTGGTATAATGTATTATGCTTCAAAATCAATTAACGCCCTTCAATGATATTATTATTATTTCATTTGCATTTATACGATTGGTTCGGCCATTTGCGCATATTTTATCACTCCTTATGTACAGTGATAAGCTCAGCCAACCATCTCCATTGTAAAAACAGTGTTGTATTTATAATGTAGCGACAGTGTTTGACAGTCATCTAAAAGGACAGAAGTACGTTTTAAACGCTAATGTGTTTATATAAAAAGAAAACACGATGATTTCAGAGATCATATCAATGTTTTGAATATTGGAACAATTGCTGCTGGCGCTTCTTACATACTATTTTTAGTCGCCAAGGCGGCTATTATGTACCCAGAGGGTGTAGTTCGTGTCTTGTAAATAGCATTTTTTGTTTTAGTCATTTTGCTGTGACGCATGTACGTAGTGCGAAAAGAATGTTTATACTATTTATTTAGTTGTTGTTTTTTTTTTGTTTTGTTGGTAATGTAATGAATCGCTTAATGCAATAGTAGTTTTTTTTACAGTAGACCCTGTTGTCTAGGTCACATGAGAAGAGAATCGGTAGAGGTGTTAGACATTTTTAACATTAGCTGGTCAGTTCTGACTGTATCGTTACATAATAAAATTACTATTGTAAACACCATTAGCGAAAAAGCTTTAGTGAATCATTATCAGTGAGACATCTAGCTACATTGCCAGGCTTTCGGTGAAAAACATTGGTTACACATTTGTCTATCTTAACTTTGATAGGCTATTAGTGAAAAATCTCTGTAACTTTATAGAATATTACTATATTAGTGAAAGACATTTCTACCTTGATAGGCTATTAGTGAAACACCATTCTACCTTGATAGGCTATTAGTGAAACACCTTTCTACCATCACATTCTTTTAGTGAAACAACTATCTCTTATCTAGAACAGATCGGTCTATTCAGTTTGGTTGCTGATGTCTGTGTAATATAAAAAACACTGTGACTTTAGGTTAAGAAAAAAATTTGTTTTACATAAAGAAAGACATGAGAAAAAGAACTGGATATTAAAAAAAAATATGGAACATAAAAAGCATTTGTTTTATTGAATATTATTGTTAATTATTTCCTTGTTTATCCATATGACCGTTAAAAAGAATCTACAATTTGACACATAAACAGACGAATAAAGTAGCTGTCCAATGCAATATGGATACTTCATCTACCACAATGCAACACGTTTGGTGCACGCCAAATAGACTTGTTCCTTTCTATGAAAATCTTTGGAGCTGATTTTTGAAATTGAAGTCCAGGTTAGAGGTTCCACCCTCCACGAATGTGTGACTTGAATAGAGGAATTTAAAAAAAAAAAACGACGGGATATTTACAAAGTAAGACACAAACTTGACTCTTTATTTCATTAGCAGTACAAGATTAGACGTATTCATTTACGTAATGTAAATTTAGTTAAAATATGTTTATTTTTAAACTCCTCTTAGCAGCTTGCAAATTCTTCATCGGATCAAAAACAATAAACCTGGATGGACACGGATCTCGAAAACGGCTCTAACAATTTCCTAGAAATGTGATACTTTGTGTATATGACCATTCGTTATAGAAGCCCTCAACACTGACCTGCAACGTCACAGCCTGTGGGTTGTGGAGATCAATAGCACGTTGCCACGTGGTACAGACCTGTGACGTGGCAGAGAGCTATTGGTCTAAACAGCCCACGTGTTGTGACGTTGCAGGTCAGTGTCAAGGCCTTATAGAACGATTCGTCTCGCATGAACAGACTACGTCACGTGACGGCTAACCAAAAACTATTGTAGTTAAGCAAACTCAAATGAGTTGTTACAAATAAAACAGAATTCAAGTCAATCACAAAGAACTACTCTCTCTCTCTCTCTCTCTCTCTCTCTCTCTCTCTCTCACACACACACACACACACACACACACAAAGAGTGTCAAAGGAAAAGGTAAGGAGGCGGGGCGAGAGACCATCAAGGCACCATGGGAAGGGTTTCCGTCAGAAATTGGCAGTTGGCATGAACACTCACCGTCAGTGTCCGGCCGCCTGTCAGAACACGGTCATTGTCCGTCGCCTGATGGATGGACCTAATGATTACGTTCAGTCGACTAGCCCCACAGTCCAAAACTAGTGGTACCCGGCTTTTGTTGGGCTGAGCTATCGTTGTGAATCGAAGTTAACTCTTTATTAAAATACACAACACACTATTAAATGCAAGGTGTGCACTTGCAGCCCAACCCCTCTGGATTCAGAGTAGTGAATTTCTAGTCAATGTGTTGCACCATCTAAATCAATTAACTTCCAAGTTGGGGTTAATATATAATAATAACAATAATCTTTATTGTCCGTATGGAAATTTGTCCTACAATTTGTGCATTACACCAAACAGAAAAAACATTATAACTATAAGAAACAAAAAATGTTCATTCACACCAGACTCATAATTTACATGGGACAACTTTATATCAGATTGTTTCTATTTAATGATTTGATTGCCAGGGGAACAAAAGAGTTTTTGTCTCTGTTTGTCTTTGCTATCAGTGTCTTGTATCTCTTCTGTGATGGTAAAATCACAAAATCCTGGCGCAAAGCAGTAGCGTAGCAAGGTACCCGTGAGCCCGGGTTCAAGACTATGTCGTTGGGCCCCCTCCCCTCAATAAGACAAATACAATGTATGACAAAACAATTGAGTCATCTGAATGGATTGGTACAGTGACCAAAGGACATTCAAATGTAAATAGAGTAGTTTTAAATAATCTTATCACGTTTGACCTCGTTACAACTCCAACACGAATTAAAAGTCAATGTTTGTATAATTTATAACATCATTAAACGAGTGAATGGAGTTTCAAATATATAAAGAAATGTTTTATGAGTGGAAGTTCCCATTCTACTTATTTACATTTCTAAAACACTTCTAGGTGTCAAATTTTGAAACATTGATACAAGCTATTAACTAGATCTACGTCCAATATTTCAAAGTAAACAGATCGAATATTTATTTCCTGAACATTTCTCTGGCCTTCTAAGTAACAAAGTAAGAAACCAGTGCATCTATTTCTAAATGCGCTAGCGGCTTCTTTTAAAGCAGCAGTCCCCAAAAGTCATTCAAGTATCCAGTCATATTGGAAGCACCTTCATAGCTTTAGCCTAGCAGTTTATTTGAGGATAAAAGGGGATTTTTGTATTACTTGGAGCATTTGTTTAGCTAATTCTGCTAACGCCTCTTGAAGAGCTTTTCCAAGAAAGATGGATTTCCAAATCACTCACGATTCTTAAAGACAACCTGCACCCATTAAACCACTGTTACATAAGATCTGAACGACGTGGTCGCCTTCTTTCCATTAAGACTAAAACTGAAAGATTTAAAAACTCCTTTGTCCCACTTTCGATCAGAGTGTTACGAGGTCAGCTGTCATCGAGAAGTACATTGAAGTCAAATTCATAAAGCGCTGGTTGTGAATGTGTATGTGTGTTCGTAACTTGTATGTGAATGTTGTTCGAATTTTTCATCAACATTGTTTTTGTACAGTAGTTACGCTGAGGTTGTCAAGTTGTAATCAAACTGAATTTCCATTAGATTGGATCAATAAAATTATCTTATCTTATCTCACAAATACGAAAACCTAGAAATGACTATCTAATTTCTATTTCTTGGATGTTCCGTCATCGGAGATCACTAGCAGTAATTAAAAAATACGAATTTGATATTAACGTTTTATTTTTCTTGAGCGCTGTCACCAATGAAAGAGACAGATGGTGTAGAATGGAATTTCTAAAGTACCTGTATTTTTGCCTGCACTGCATTGCCCAACATGTCTAATATCTCGTTTTGAATCTCTTGGGCTTGGATTTCAAATTTGAATATACAACCAAAATCGGCATCACAAAAGTGACCAGCGCAGGAAATAATGTCTGGCTCCTATCTGTCACGAAACCCCGGCCTGAATCCGGCGGAGAAAAACTTGGGTCACACTGGCTCATGGCAACTAGGGGAGCAGTCAGATTCATGAGTAACAGACATTTACCTCCCATCTTGGCCATCTTTGATGTCAGTCTTTTTTTTCAGTAGTTCAAAATGTTTTTACATTGTCAAAAACAAAGAAACAAATTTCATGGTCTTTCACGACATCCTGCTTCCCCAGCAGTTGTTCATAGTTCATTTGGTTGTCCTATTTCCGGCTGAAAACATCATGGCAATTGCTCTCTGTTGTAGACACATGTAAGAACACATGTATTATACATGACCTCACATGCAAAACGATGAAACGGGATTGTCTCGAAGGAAGCCGTCTCCAGTTTCCATGGAAACCTGAAAGCCGTGGAAAAAAAATTCCGGGAAACACAATCTTAAATGTTTGTGTTGGCGCTGACAGGTCAGCGTGAACTCCTAGTGTTCTATATTTTAAGTCCAACACTATATATTTAAAGCTGGGCTAATCAACGCAAACAATGTTCCTGGACATCACTCAGTCATCATCACGTTGCGGATAAGACGTTAGTTTGTCGCCATTGTACACAGGTATAAAGGAACTTTATCAGTCTGACCGTTTGTCCACATCACCATCGGAATAAACCTCCACAAGATGGCAGAACTGCTCGCTTCCAGATGTTAACGTGTCCTCTTTTTTGTATTCATTTGTTCAAAAGGTTTTACATTGTCAAAAGTAAACCTTTCATCAAACCAAAATTAAATGCAAACAGCATTGCAGTGAGCTCATGGGTAATTTAGTGGACTAGATATAAGTAGATTATGAACGATAATTCCCCCCCCCCAATGAAACACCGGGACAACTAACTTCTTCACCATTTGACACCGAGAGGTCATGGAGTTGTTAGAATCACCACAGACTGAACAGATCTCAGACTTGTGTTAAATGTATTCAGATCATACTTTCTCCTACAAAAACACATAAGACAAACGTGTACACGCATTCACGTTGAGCAGTCAAGGTTATTGAAAAATTGTATATAGTTCATGATCATTTACATTGTTCTATGTAACATACCTGCCGAAGATCATCAATTAAAATATCAGAGTCGCAGATATATGTGAATATAATACTGTTGAGCCCAGCCAGCTTAAATGGATACCTGACATTGGTTAGGGAAAAGTAAAGGTGGTTGGTCGTTGAGATGGCCACACGACACCCTCGTTAACAGTAGGCCACAGAAGCAGATGTCCACGACATGACCAATACTGTGCCGATGTGCCTGAAATCAAAATCAAATCAAACCTTTTTTCATCTGCCTTATAGACCACGAGGTCTGAAAGGGAAACTTTACTCTTTACTTAAAGCTGCGCTAATCAACGATGTTCCTGGACATCAGGTATCTCCACAATTGGACAGACCGATACGGTTATCAGATTTTCACATCGTCAACCCAAGAATGAAGCCAAACAGCATTGCAGTGAGCTCATGAGGAATATATATAATCTAAGATAGATTATGATTTCCGGTTATGTCGGGTCTTACCCTCAGCATTAGCTTTTTTTCAAAGGAATCCTTGGGCTCTATTCTCGTTTCTTGCCTTTTTTTTGGGAGGTATTTCTTTCACCTCTCTATTTGGGCTTCATTTTTTTTTTAAGAAAACGCATAACACATTATTTCATATCAGTAATAACACAAAGAATATTTAAAAAAAACAAATTTTGTGAAGGCAATAATGTCAAAAATATAATCCATGATTTCCGTCATGAGCGTCGAGCAGACTGAAGCAAAGGTCCAGAAATGATGCCAAAGACAATTTACCTAAATCTTGAAATTTTTTCTCAAATCAAATATTCAAAAAAATTAATTAATAAATAAAAGGGTCTAACATTTTTCCCCTTAAAATAACCCAAGACAAAGGACCTCCATCCTATATCACCCGGAAATCTCTGGGGACTGTTAGAGCTAAAAAAATGTTTATATAATGAAACAACATGTTTACTATAATAGTATAGATAATAGAGAAGTATGTGCATGACGATTATTAAATATAGTTTATTTTGTATGTTATTTCTGGTCTGTCAGACTAATTTTAGCTACTGGATACCCGGGCCCTCTAAAATAAAAGGTGGATTTCACATGTTTAAAATACAAAACAAAATTTAAAAAATAAAGCTTTCAGAAAAATGAATAATTTGAAGCTGTATTAAAAATTTAATTAGTGACATCCAGGACTATCCCTATTTTTTAACCAAACTCTACCCTTCCACCCCCATTCCTGTAATGCTACCAATAGTTTTATGAACAGACAAGGCAAAAAACAGAATGGGATGATATGGAAACGATTGCCATTTAAAACGCACGATTAAGGCTATACCTAATGGAAAGCAAATCCTTATATTAAAGGTTAAACACTGGCTTTAGAGTTTGTATACATTTTAAGACAAAATTCAGGATATTTGAATGGGGCTTTTTATATTCTATTTTTTTGATCGGTTGTTACAAACGTGCATTTATTTTTTTCACTTTCATGTCATCCCCAAGTTCTCAACTAGTCATGGACCAAAGCGCAGTGGGCCTCTAATGGTCTTGGGCCCGGGTTCATTGAACCCCTTCGCGCCATGGATGCTACGCCACTGGCCCAAAGGGTGATTTTTTTTATATCTTTTTAGCTTTCTTATAGATGTTTATCTCAAAACAGCTGCCCAAATGGGGTTTGTTTTTTGCCAATGATTTTATCAGCAACATTTAGGATTCTATAAAATTTATTTTTATTTTAGTGTTGTAGTAGACTAGCTTAGGCTTATCTGCAATTGATGGCCGACCATGTACGTGCACCCCTCTGGATTCTGTGTAGCCAAATTTTCAAATTTTAACAATATTTGTACCTTTAAATCAATTAACGTCTTAGTAACAACTTAATAAGTTGTGCTTCCATTGAAATGCAGCTATAAGGATAATCATAGGTGGCAACTTGCACCACCTGCGAAAAATTCTGCGGGCGCCCATGATGCCATAGAAGGATAAAAGACAGCTTACGGCTCTGAATATTGCTGTGGCTGCTGGCTCCTTGTTCCAGTAGAACATACAGAGGATGATACGTGCTGTGGCTGCTGGCTCCTTGTTCCAGAAGAACATACAGAGGATGATACGTGCTGTGGCTGCTGGCTCCTTGTTCCAGGAGAAGATACAGAGGACCATACGTGTCTGAACTGTCCCGTGGTGAAGGCGAGTGGTAATATTGATATAAAGAGAACAAGGTCCATCACCGGGGCTAACTCAACATGGCTGACAGAAATAGCCGAAAAAAAAATCTCTTGCCAGGGACAAGCAGGATCCTATCAAAGAGCGTACCGGAAGCGCTTGGCCTGTACCCGGAAGTCATTACGGCTTGGCATCACGTGTTCTTGGCACGGCAGTCCTTAATCGAAGCAAAAAGTTGCGAGAGACAGAGAGAATCCGCGAGATTAAAATACAAAAGGATGAAAAAAAAATGGGACGCTGTCTCTGCCACATTAACTCCCCCCCCCCCAAAAAAAAAAGAAAAAAAAGTTCACCACTAGAACTAAACAGCGGGAGTACGATTTAACGAAGTAAACATTTTCAGAGCCATTTCTCATACATTTGTAGGAATGAACTTTTCAGGAACAGTCGCTAAGCTTAATAAACTAATCTTATTTTATAAAACCTTTGAGGTATGCAAACGCGACATGAAGCTCTTCAAAATCGACACTAACATTTGGGAAGAAGAGTCACTGGATAGAACCACATGAAGCATAGAGGAAGGGTCCCGGTTTGTAGATGTCATACATGCCAGAGGCGCCCCACGGAAACGCTTCAAAGAAAATCTGCCGCCGAGGACAAACGCAGACGACGAAAAGAAAATCTAAACCGACCACCTGCGGACAATGGTTTTGCTTGCCCTGGATGTGGCAAAATATGTAGATCACAGCTGGGACTGCACAGCCACGGGAAACACTGTATTCCTCACTAATCTTCGGATTCGAAGACAAGCCTATTACTATTACATACCAGAAGTAGAAATAAGGGGGAAAGTGCAACAGCACCTGGAGATTGCAGATGTCATACATGCCAGAAGTAGAAATAAGGGGGAAAGTGCAACAGCACCTGGAGATTGCAGATGTCTGACATATGACCGCAGCTGTGTATCAAGGATTGGCCTCTTCAATCACGTGAGAAGTTGCAAAGGGAAAAGATTATCTTCCGAGATGTCAATGCCACAGAGACTTGTAAAGACATTGCGGAGATCTAATTAAACCTAAAACATAAAAAATTTATCTACATCTAAATTTACACATTTACACATTTACACAGACACAAAGAGATAGAAAGAAATAAGGGAGAGAGATAACAAGTGATAGAAAGAGATTGAAAAGGATATTAAAAAGAGATCGAAAGGGATTAGAGAGATAGAAAGAGATTAGAGAGAAATACCAAGACATTAGAGGGAGATTAGAAAGAGATAGAAACAGATAGAATTAGAAAAAAAAAATTAGAGAAAGATAGAAAGAAAAATAAAGATTTATATAGAGAGAAAGAAATTAAAGAGAGATCGAAAGAGATCGAAAAAGATTAGAGAGAGATAGAGATAGAGATTACAGATATATAGAAAGAGATAGAAAGAGAAAGATATTAGATAGAGATCGAAAGAGATAAGAAAGATAGAAAAAGATCAAGAGAGATTAAAGAGATAGAGAGAAAGAGTGGATCGAGTGTAGGTATGAAGGACACCGAACCACTCTCATAAATGTATCTCATCGATTGGGTCTCCGCTGATCAGTTCCATCACGGAAAGATATAATCACATTTCTAGGAATGAAAGTTTTTCAGAGTCAAATCTTCTCCATCCTATACTCCTCCCACCTCTCTCTCTCTCTCTCATTTTTTTTTAATGCTCCTTCCCCACATCACCCCCTTTTTTTTTTCTCTCTCTCTCTGTCTCTCCACCAATGAAGTTATGTTAACTCTTTCTCTCCTTAATTATTTACCACGATCCGGTGGAATCAACGTTGGCATCGTCTGTTAGGAGAGAAAGAGTTAATGTAATAGCTCGCCCATTCCGTAATGTTATGTTTGCGTGATGAACGTGGAGCGATACACTGTAATCTTACTGCCCGGGCAGAACAATCCGACAGACCGCAAAGAGAATCAATACTCTAGAGGACAAGTTTTCCAAGAGTGATGCTCCTTGCGCAACTAGAAATAAATGTGGCCAGATTTCTGCCTCCGTAGACCAAATTCTTTTTTTTTTTTTATACTGATCCAAATATAGTTTCTATTGTTAATGATAATGTTGTTTTGTTTTTAACTCAAACTCTACGAAGAAAACGAGACATACATCCATTTTAATCCTCTATTGTATTCACCCTATGCACGCTATCGTTTAAGTTTGAGTGTGTCTATGAACTAAGCGATGCCGTCTTTTTAAATTAGGAAAATACTTTTAGAATTATTGAGTACGTCAAACACAGACCCCCAATATCTAAATACTTTAATACACAACAGCAGTAGAAAGAAGGGTGAAAATGCAACGGCGCCTTGTGATTACATATGCCCAACCTGTGACCGCAGCTGTGTTCAAGGATTGGCCTCTTTAGTCACACAAGAAGTTGCAAAGGGAAAGGATAGTCTCTTCCGAGACGTAGAATGCCACAGAATTAATAAATATTATTTATAAGTGCCTTAAAAACATGATAAAAATTATTTGGTTTTAAATCTATATAATCTAGGCCAGTGATGCCCAAACTACGGCCCGCGGGCCTGATCCGGCCCGCGAAGTGGTTCCATCCTGCCCGCCGAAACGACGGCACAAAAAGTAGAAAATGCCCTCTTTAAAAAGGTAGATAAAGTTATTTTTAAGTACGGTAGGGCCCAAACTAGACTAGATGGACTAGATGTATAATCTAACAGGAAAAGGGAACGGTTCTTTACCTTCTGTGGAACATGATAATAAGCTAATAGATTTTATTATTAAAGAAAGTGTGGTTGGTTAAAATAAACAACAAACAAGTATGGCAGAATTCTTATTCTATTGTTAAACCATGCCTAGAGATTGAAGGATTGAATAGTTGTCCAAAAAAAAAAAAGATAGGAAACTGAGTCTGTGGTTAAGCTAGATATAATGTTGCTCACATATTAAGTAGCGAAATGAAGGCATTTTTTCCGAAGGACAGAAAAGCTAAACTTCAAACATCTCATTTAAGAATGTAAGTGTAAGATCCACGGGTTTTAGTTTTAGTTCATGTGGCCCGCGACACGAGTGTCGGAAATTAAAATGGCCCGCAGGTCGAATTAGGCTGGGCATCACTGATCTAGGCTATCAATACTTCTGTATACTGTACACACGAAAAAGCTTGTGGTCTATGGATTCGCCTCCATTATACGAAAGATCTAAAAGATGGCTAGCTTTTGTCTATGTTGTATAATCTAGTGCTGTAAAAACTAACATGCTGAGAAAAAAAAAGTATATATTGTACAAGTCAACAGTATTGATTGTGGCGCTGGCACCACAAGGCCTCCTTGCCTCTCCCTCCGCACAACACTACCACATCACTCCCCTCCTCCAGTCCTAAAAGCCGATTGCGTGACTTCAGAAATGGGAAGATGGCGAGAGCACACACCCCCCCCCCTTTCCAAATCAATTGTAGTGAAGTCCGACAGAGAAGGGCGGGCCACCACCCCCTCCCACGTCCATTTCGTTGAAGGAGTGAAGCTTGCACTTGTCTCCTCCTGTCCAGTGTTTAACTCATGAAGCCCCCCCCCGCCCCCTCGCTTGGGCTCTTCCGGGGGCCATATCCTGATTTACATGGTTAATGTAATAGCAACGGAATGACCTGTGGATTTCTTCCATTTCCGATGTGTCCAGTTGAGTCCAGCGTCTACTGACCACATGAACAGTAACATTGTGGTGACCTATAGAACTGTGGGCAAGTGAACGGTTTAATGACGCATGGCTAGCGCAGGAGCGTACTGAGGACTCATGGCAACACCAAGGAAAAGGATACTCTTCTATTTATTATTATTATTATTATAGCTTTTCTATAGCGCTACTTTCATGCTTATAGCATGCTCAGAGCGCTTTGGTCCAATCTCATTTGTGGACCAGTGGGGGGGGGGGGGAGGGGGTATCTAGGAGTTGGTTTCCCGTGCTGCCTTTGGGCGCTCAGTAAACACAACTCTGCCCGAGTCGGGTGTCGAACCTCGAGCCCCCTTCTAGGTAGTCAAGCCAAGTTCAAGCCGCACTTAGCCTCTCGAACACGCTTCCCATTTCAATTTTGCAAAGCTTGTATCAACTTAACTGTCTGCCTGCGCCAAGCTACCGTGAAAAAACGCAAGCTGAAAATCTATGGCCATATTACAAGATCTTCGGGGCTCGCAAAGACCTTCCTACAGGGAACAGTACCAGGAAAAAGAAGAAGAGGCAGACATAGAAAGCGGTCGGAGGTCAACATAAACGAATGGACAGGCCTGCCACTGAAAGAGGTTCTAAACAGTACAAAGGACAGAGAGGAATGGAAAAAGACTGTGTACAGGTCTTGCTTGGTGCCCCAACGGTTCACAGACTAAGGGATAGGTAACAGGTAACTGCGCCAAATTTGAAGACTGGACAAAGCGAAGGTGTACAACAGAGTGCACTCAATGAACAATAATGACCAGATTTTACATTTGCAGTACTGGATATAAATGTTGTTAGAACATTAAGGCTTACGATAAAATATTGCTTAAAAGGAGACATTTCGATTCTTGTGTGCAGTTTATTGTAAAATCAAAGAACTCGTCGAAAAACTCATTTAAGCACTTTGTTTCTTTCATTTTCACTAGATCTAGAATGCATATAACAAAGTTAAGCTCCTCTTTCAGACCTTGCGATCTATAGGGCAGATGTCACCTGTTTCTGTGGCCTAACGTTTTACGATGACGCTATGTGGTCACGACAACGACCAACCACCTTCACTTTTCTTTACTAATGTCAGGTATTTATTAGAGCTGGGTGGGCTCAGATGCGCCCCAAAGATTCCGAAACTAAAAATCCCAGTCTTCCCAAGGATTCGAACCTGGGACACACGGAATCTATATGCAATCTCCATATTCTCTAATCATGCGCATAGGAATGGGTTGCATACATATTGT
>JADKLZ010005243.1:307138-319128 GCA_021533235.1 Biomphalaria straminea | reverse complement strand
AACAGAGGGGGTACACTGTAACAGAGGGGGCACTGTTAAAGAGGGGGTACACTGTAACAGAGGGGTACACTGTAATAGAGGGGAGACACTGTAACCGAGGGGTACACTGTAACAGAGGGGGCACTGTTATAGAGGGGGACACTGTAATAGAGGGGGACGATGTAATAGAGGGGGGACACTGTAATAGAGGGGGCACTGTTATAGAGGGGTACACTGAAATAGAGGGGGGACACTGTAATAGAGGGGGACACTGTAATAGAGGGGGCACTGTTATAGAGGGGGGACACTGTAACAGAAGGGGGACACTGTAACAGAGGGGTGCACTGTAATAGAGGGGGGACACTGTAACAGAGAGTACACTGTAACAGAGGGGGCACTGTTATAGAGGGGTACACTGTTATAGAGGGGGACACTGTTATAGAGGGGGACACTGTTATAGAGGGGGGACACTGTAATAGAGGGGGGACACTGTAACAGAGAGTACAATGTAACAGAGGGGGCACTGTTATAGAGGGGGGACACTGTAATAGAGGGGTACACTGTAATAGAGGGGGGTCACTGTTATAGAGGGGGACTCTGTAATAGAGGGGGACACTGTAATAGAGGGGGGACACTGTAATAGAGGCGGACACTGTAATAGAGGTGGACACTGTTATAGAGGGGAAAAACAGTTATAGAGTAGCAGAGATGGACACTAGTAGTACAGGTAAACACTTCAACAGAGTTGGAAAATTAGGTTAAACAAGTGGACAGACTTTTTCTTAAATTTAGACCTGTTTATAAAGTGATTGATTAATTTTAATGTTCACAATTTATATGTTAAGACATTTTGATTTATGAGAGACACCAACAATAATCAAACTAGTTACTAAACGAATACTTTAAAAAACAAAGTCAACTGTATAGTGTACCCTGTCTCCTTATGATAGTTGTGAAATAGACCAGCTTGAATTCTTGGCACAGTGTGGGCTACTGAGGTAGACTCTTTCCATTATGTGCAAACTAGAATGAGAATTAGAAGCACCCAGATATACATTTTAAATTTGTTTTAGGCCTCTGTGATGTCATATTGAGCTGACTGTTAAACAAAAAACAAAAGGGATGCATCTAACATTTTCCACATTGAGATTTAAACACTCTGTCTCTTCATTGCATGGAATGCTTCCCCAGTCCACAGCCACTGCTAAGAATGGGCTTCAGTCAGAGAGAAGATCTCAGGTTTGTAGCGCTGGTCAGCTTTGAACTCAAAGTGATCTTTCTTTCTCTCCTCAAAGTCTTCCAGCTGAGAAAGAAATCAAAAAGTCAATTATTTTAGTTATATTTTAAAGAAAATGAAGATATTTTTTTTATTGAGTTCAATTTTAGAGACATAAAGATTTGTCAGACAGCATTTATACACATCTATATATAACTATGTAGATTGAGGCCAAGCACAATGACATTTAAGGTGGCAAAAATAGATTATGTATTGACAAAAAAAAAAGAAGGTGGGGGTTGTCCAAATTTGAAAATCCCCCCGCCGCCCCCATTTAAGGACGGAGGGGACTATAAATTAAAGTCTGAAATTTGTTTTTGCATTAAATATTATCACCTTTATCTCATGTCATGATGTGAAATGTCAAAATGCAGGGGCTCATAAAGATGTCAAGCTGCCCCTGCCCCCCCTCCCTAGCTACGCCAGTGCAAACTATGGACCTTATTTTTCTAGTCATAGTTTAGTTTTATTGTATTAGAATATAGAGTAGAGGGTGGCCAGTTGATAAAGCCTAAACCTTATGAACTGAACCACGTCGTGATTTCAAATCCCAGGGAAGGCTTGGACTTAGATCATTTTAGGACAGTGTCTCCCAAACTGTGTTCTGCTGAACCTTAGTGTTTTGCAATGGCCTGAATAGATGTTCCCCAAACTACTGGAATAATTAACTATATAGTAGGCTGCCATGTGAATTAATGCCTTTAAAAAAAAAAGTGTTTTCCTAAATACTCACAATGTGCAAAGTGCGCCATTAAGGAGTTATTTTTAGAACCACTGTTTTAGGGCAGTCCTCAATCCACCCTACTCTAATGGGTACCTGACATTAGTTGAGGAAAGTAATAGGAAGTTGGTCATTGTGCTGGCCACATGACATCCTTGCATGTGTGATAGAAACAGATAATCTTGGATGCAAATATGAAAAGGGAACTAATATGTAAGACTGAATGTCATCTTATTAAATACTGACATTACTTTGTTTCTTCAAAAAAAAAAAAAAAGATGTTTATATAAAAAAAAAAAGATGTTTATATCCTATGTGTTATTGTCTATTTGTCTACTGATGAGATGGAGCTAAGTCTTGTAATGATCACATTAATAACAAAAGAGAATTGGGAAAAGTTCAAAAGTAATGCTTGAATAAGCAGCTATCACTTTCTTACTAAATACCTAAGTCATTTAAAAATTATTTTTTTTTAGTGTCTACTCTACACATGATTCCATTGAAATAAAACAAAATTTCAAAACTGAGGGGGTTGGGGAGGGGGGGTCATTGTTGCTTTGTGTTTATATATATATATATATAATATATATATATATATATATGGGAGATAATTCAATTGAATTAAAGCATTAAATAAAAAAATATTTACCTCCCCTATCATCTCTGAATACTCCTTGTCATAAACACTACAATCTCTTATTAACTGTCTTCTGATGTTATCTCTGTAGGGATGCAAGTGCGACACCAAGGTCTGCCAATTCACATTCTCTGGGCCAATGTCCCGAATCTGAACCATTTTGTTCTCAATATATTCCACTGGGTTCTCAGGCCTCTCCATCATGAGAGAGCTCAGCAAAGACTCAAACAGCTGGAGTGAAAAACACAAAACAATTTTATAAACTTTTTTTTTTATACAATAGTTATAGATCTACCCATACATTCTTTTTTACTATATGAATTCTAGCAAGGCATTAGTCACATTCTGACCACTACACCCACCTCTTTACAGCCAGTGACATGAGACAGAATAAGTAAATAAAGCAAGAAATATATTCTTATAAATTGACAATTCCTAATTAATAATCAAATAATTTAGTCACACCCACACTTCCTTTTTCATAATTGTGCAACAATTACAATTTTCAGATCTTGCGATCGATAAGGCAGATGATGTTTAGGTCATCTGTTTCTTTGGCCAAGAGTTAACGAGCAGGGTGTGATGTGGCCAGCGCAACCACCAACCGCCTTACTTTTCCCCAACTAATGTCAGGGACCCATCAGAGCTGGGTAAACTCAGGGTGCCCTAAAAATCCTGAAATTCAAAATCCTAGTCTTCACTGAGATTCAAACCCAGGACCCTAGTTTCAGACGTCAAGACCAGCCACAGCACCACTAATAGCCTAACAATTATGTTATTCCTTATTTTCCTTGCATTTTCCATTTTTCTTTTCATAGGATTTCAAAATAGAGAAAAAAAAATATTTTCACTACGGGGATCGAACCCATACCATTCTTGTTGCAGAAACTTTAACTAGCTTCAACCCACCATACAGTCTAGATCTGTAAGTAACATCTAAATGAAATGAGAATATTACATTTTCTGTCCCTTTAATGTATTAAAAGTGTTTACAAAATTAATTCAATAATGAAGTGATCTTTCTGAAATTTAATAAAATGTGTTGACATGCAGCCCGAGTTTGCGTGCAAACATTTTTTGTTTGATCGGATGATGAAAAGTTATTCAAAATATATTATGGTTTTTTTTTGTTTTTGGCTTAGGAGTCTGATAAAAATGTGAGCTTATATTAAGAATTGAATAGATTGTTAAAAATTTAGTCCAAAAATATTTTCATGATATTAGATAATAATTGAATTTGCTTAGATAAAATTAAAAACTGAAAAATATCAATGGAAATTAGATTATTTCCTGATTTCTTAAAGTTAGTGGTTTTATTTGTACTATTGGAAAAAAACATATATTTAGGAAATCAAGTAGTGATTCGATATTAATTAGGTCACTCATTTTGGCATTACAATTCTGAAATTTTCTAGTTTAAAAGGAAAAAAAAATTATACATGCAACTATATTATTGACCTGAGGAATTTTGTGCTGCGCCAAATACTTTTTTGTCTCTTCTCTCATCATTAGAGACATTCTTCCCATGCTTTTGTGATTCTGTGAAAGACAGAAAAAAAGAAATTAAATTTCTTTTTACTAACAAACTATAAAATAAATTTTTACTTTTTTGACAAGTGCACATCCTAGTAACTTCCCTTTCAACTACTTCTTATTTGATCTAAGAATTATATTTTTAAAGTGGCAACAGAAATCCATAAAACAGAAAACAGTTCTAGCCCCAAACCCCAGCAAAAGGGTAGGCTATAATGGCCAGCAATTGTGTTCAAACTTAGAACAGAAAAATATACATCACTAATGCCTGTACTAGGTCTTCTTCTTCTTCTAGCCAGCCTTTTGCTGCTGAGCTGTGAGCTCTTTAGCAGACTGTGCCAAGGAAAAATAGTATGCTGTTCTCTTCAGTTGTTCAGCACTGCCGTATAGCCATAGGGTGTTGGTTAAGTTGGACTGAAAAGGTAGTACGGTCTGCCTCAGGTGGATTAGGAAGGGACATTCAAAGAGGATGTGGTTTACGGTTTAATAAGGATAAGTACAGTGTCTACAAAGAGGTAGGTGTGTGGGATTTATTTTGTTAAGATTGTAAATTAACAGAGGTGTGTGTCTTGTTCTTAGTTGAAAGATTGTAGATTGCTCTTTCTGGGGGAGGAAGTTAATACTATCCAGTTTGTTTGGCATGGTCATTTCTTTGTACATGGCTCTGTTTGTGTTTTCTGATGCCCATTGCTTGAGCCACTCCTCTTTGTGATTGTTGACTAACATTGACCTTATGGTTAGGTAGTTAACAGGTCTATCTAGATGTTCCATAGATGATCCCACCTTTGATAGTTTACTATACTAGGTCAAATTGGTAACAACACTTTTCAAAGTTAAACTTTTACCAACACTACTCAAAAATAAACTTTTACAAATGTTACCCAAAGATAAACTTTTACCAACACTACTCAAAGATAAGCTTTTACCAAGACTATACAAAGATAAACTTTTGGCAACACCTTTCAAAGATAAAACTATTTCAAGAGCTCACTAGGATGTAGACACTTTTGCTAATATTATTTGTGTCTGCTCAATATTGATGGGTTAGAGCTGTAGATACTTTTTTTTTAAATTTCTACTAGATGTAGATCAACAGCTTTTCTTGACACTGTTGAACATCTGCAATGATGATTCTATGCTGTCTACTGTTTTGAATCAACACAATGATGTTTTGTTTCCAATAATACCATCATCATCATCTTTCCTTTGGCAGCCTTTGCATTCCTCATTAACATAGGGCCTCAGTCAGATATAGACTAGAGACTATAAACTATTCTGTAGACTAGACCTAGTCACTATATTACTATATAGTTCTAGTTAGTAGAGTAAGTAGACCTAATTAATTAAGTGTATTAAGTTAAACTATATAAATATTATCAAAGAGGTCCGACCTATTATGATTAGTCAGACTTATAGATCTAGATTCTAGTTATAAATATAATTAATTCATATTATAAATTATTATTATATTTTTACATATTTAACTGATGATCTAGATCTATATTCGATATATTATAATTTATAGTCCTATAAAGTATAATTAGATATATTGATATATACAATATCAATAAAAATGAATAATAATATGCCGTAAATCCCCGTAATGCCGTATCGCGTATGCCTATTCCGCTATTCGCTAATTCGGTCCATATATTTTGTCGATCACTCCCTAGATTGCCTAGATCTATCATTTCTATGTACCACAAATTTACTTGTGACCCTACCTTAGCCTTATATCTGATATAGATTAGATCTAGAAGTAGATCTATATTTATTGATCTAATCAGAAGGTGAGACTAGGTAAAAGCGACCTTGGAAGTTTTCAAACTCAAACACACAAAAATCGGTTACCATAGTATTGTGACGCGCATTTAGAAGAAGCTATTACTTCCTAGTTTTTCGTAAATGAAGCCGATAAACTTATTTAACTTTTAGTCGGAGGTAGATCTATCTTTGCATAGAAAAAAATTACTTGTATAATCTATAGAAAATTAAATTCATGTATTATTTACAGTTAGAATATTTGTAAGCTTTACATTTTGGCTGAGTGTGTTCACAAAATGAAATTTAAAAATATTACCTTAGTCTTAGATATTAAATCAGTCAATGGACTGTCACAATAGTTTTTAGAGCTACTTTTTTCTGTATATATCAAGACTAATGCGAAAAACTAGATCTCTGTTTTGTGTTTACATATTGAACTTCTAGTGCACAGATAAATTAACTCAACTTTTCAAATTGAAGACAATTAAGAAAGAATTATTAATGTCTTTGCATGTAAAAAAAAAAAAAGATTTAAAGATTAGACTGTGTGCGTATCTATAGAATTCCGGAAGCCGGAAATGTAGCAGGCGATTCCGAAGGGACAAAACCTAGGTTAGATCAAAATATTTGTATTGATCGTTTGCATCAACTTAAGTCGAAAGTGACTAGATCTAAGTCTAAAGGAGCGTTTTTCTTTTATTTATTTTACATAGCTCTACATAGACTTAATGTACTAACGATTTCATTAATTGGTAAGCATTTATTATATATTATAATATAGATTTTAGTAATTTACTTCAAAAAAGATGATTGTTACATGAGATCATCATCATGTACCGTGATCACTGATGTGATGTAGGCCTACAAGTACAACTACATCCTACACTTGCCTACACCTACAACTACAAAATACACTACTACTGGACTAGTGCTTTTTTACACTGCCTTCAGTCACTAAACACTACTAGTCACTAGTTACAGCACATCAGTACATGTCATACATCTATTTAATTGTGTTATATTGTGATAATCTAGATCTAGTCATACATTTTTTAATGCATGTTGACAAATGTATTGTATTGAAACTAGATCTATACTGTAATGAATTATAATATTATTGATTATTTTTGAATTTATTTTAAATATAGATTATAAAATGGGGTAATTCTGCATGAGTTCAAGGGGCAGCCATCTTTGTTTCTATTTTGTTATTGTTTATATTTCAAAGATTGTGTCTTAAAAAATACCAAGAATTAACAATGGCGTCAATGCTATAAAATTTCTTTTAATTTTGACTTGGTGTTAATACAATACGTTTTATGTTGTTCTGTTTCTTTTTAATTGTTAAATGTTGTCTAGATCTATATTATTTTATATCATATTATTAAGTATTTTTATCGTCCTTTATATATAATGTCTTTTGAAATGACCCATAATATCTAAGTGTATGGATCTTAAATTTAGATCTACCTGTAATCTATCCCTTAGTCTGGTGAACCGTTGGGGCACCAAGCAAGACTTGAAGACCATCTTTCTCCATTCCTCTCTATCCTTTGACCTCAATGGTAGGCCTGTCCATTCTTTGATGTTGTCTTCCCACCGCTTTCTCTGTCTGCTTCTTCTTCTTTTTCCTGGTACTGTTCCCTGGAGGAAGGTCTTTGCGAGTCCTGAAGATCTTGTTACATGGCCATACATTTTAAGCTTTCGTTTCTTCACAGTAGTTAGCAGGTCATCATGGGGTCCGATCGCTGCAGTAACCCTGTCTCTAATCTCTTGATTTGTGATGCGGTCTTTAAATATGATGCCTAGGATCCTTCTGTAGCATCTCATTTCCATTGCTAGGATCCTCCTCTCTAGCTCTGCAGTCAGCGTCCAAGACTCACAAGCATGTAGAAATGTGGCCATGACCAGGGAGCGCATCAGTCTGATTTTGGTGCCGAGAGCTAAGCCTTTGTCTTTCTATATTAACTTAAGTTTAGAAATGGCTGCTGTGGACTGTGCTATTTGGACCATTAGTTCGGGCTTTGTTCCCTCATCCGAGACAATAGCTCCGAGGTATTTAAAGCTGCTAACGCTAGTAGCTTTTCACCTCCAATACTGATGGCCTTTGTAAAGCCCTGTTGGCTATTGGTCATAATTTGTTTTTTTTTTCTACATTGATTTGAATGCCATAAGCTGCTGAAGTCTTGTCAATGTGCATCACTAGGTCGGCTAGTTCGTCTTCTGTCCCTGCTAGGCCATCATTGTCATCTGCGAAGTGCAAGTTTGTAACTTTTCTTCCTCCAATGCTTACAGTACCTTCAAATCCTTCGAGAGCATCTTCCATTATTCTTTCAAGAAAGATATTAAAGACTGTTGGTGAAAGAAGGCAGCCTTGTCTTACTCCAACTGTGGTTTTGAACCATTCCCCAATATTGTTATTGAAGTACACCGCACTGGTGGCATCCTTGTATAGGTTCTGGATAACTTTGGTTATGTTTGCATTTATGTTATATTTTTCCATTGTCGCCCAGAGTGCCCCTTGCCATACTCGATCGAAAGCTTTCTTGAAATCAATAAAGACATTGAAAAGATTCTCTTGGCGTTGGAGATATTTTTCAGAGTATTCTGAGGCTTAGGATTTGCTCTGTTGTGCTGCGACCGTGTCTAAAACCCGCCAGTTCTTCAGCTATGATTTTGTCTGCTATCGGTTTTATCTCTATATCTCCTGAGATTTTGAAGTTATACAGTTCTGAACAGTATTCCGTCCATCTTTTTAACACATCTTTTTCCTCAGTTAGGCACCTATTGTTTTTGTCTTGTATCATGTTGGTTCTTCCATGCTTTGAGGTAGTGAGGTCCTTCACTAGTTGGTACGCTTTTTTACTGTCATTCCTGTTAAGTTCCCATTCAATTTCTTTGCATTTGTTCTATATCCACTTTTCCTTCGCTTCTTTCATTCCCTTTCTAATCCGTTTATTGACGTTTTTGTATTCGAGGTCATATTTTGGGTGAGACTACTTTTTCCCTTTGAGCTCCTGTCTCTTGTCACAGAGTTGGAGTATATCCTCTGTTACCCAGGGTTTTTTGGGCGTGCGGAGCTTCCCTAGTAATTCCTGGGCTGTTTCTGTGACTGCTTTGTTTAGCATATTAATTTGAGTGTTGATATCCAGGTCATTGGGGTCCAATATATTGAGGGCTGCAAAGCGTCCTCCTATTTGTGCCTTGAATATGGCGGCTACTTTGGGGTCTTTCAGCTTGTCCAGGTCAAATTTTATCCTGGTAGGTCGTTGTTTTGTTACCTTTTTTAGGTGTAGTTTGAAGGTCATCATAACAAGGTCATGGTCGCTTCCAATGTCAACCCCAGGAAAACTTCTTGTTTTGGCTGTATGGATGCTTGTCTTAAAACAGCACCATGATATAGTCGATCTGGTTTTTGTGTTCTCCATTAGGACTGTGCCATGTGGATATACGCAATTTTTTGTGGCATCCTAGTGTGTTAGCCAGTACGAGGTTGTTGTATTTCGCAAATTCTAGTAAGCGCTGACCTCGTTCGTTAGTTGTGTGGTTACTGTATCTTCCACATGTTCCTTTCCATAGGGGGTATTGGAAGGGGTAGTACCTTTGATGGTCTAGCATGCTGCACCGTTAGGTGAACGGCCTCACTGGTCCCCTTCCAATCCCTAATCTCTCACATGTGGCTCTAAGCGCCATGCCCTGGAAAACCGCTTCAGCTGGCGGACTAAACCATGTGAGGGGGTGGTGATAACATGGCACCGCTGGGCGAAAGGCCTTCTAGACTAAGGTCACCGGCCAGGGCAGAAGAGTCCCAGGATTGACTACAACGGCCTCATGTTCAGGACCAATTTAGATGTAGATCTATCAGCTAGATCTATCTATAAATTATAATAAAGTATAGCCAATATATATGTATAGATCTAATATGTTGTTAGCTTTGTTGTTTTGAACAAATGTTTTTATTTTTTAATACTCATTTTTCTATTTACTTGTTTTAAATGTAAATCTAAGCCTATTAGAATTTTGTCTTAGCTTATGCTAAAAGAAGGGGCAGCCATGTGGGAGCGCTGTTACCTCCCCCATTGGGAGTCAAGCATTACAACCTGTATGGTGACTACAGTGCAATATGCTGCCACTCTGCTATTAAAAAATTGTAGGTCAAATATAAAAAGACTGTTATATCAATCATTTGTAATAGGCCTACCACTAAACAATATACAAAACTATTAAATAAAACTTCAAAGAGAATCTAAATGTAAGTAGGCCTACGATAAACATCACCACAGTTTATTCCGGTATAGCTAGATATAGCATATTTTTTATCTACAAAAATAAAAAAAAAAAACCCAAATCTGAGATAAAACCCAATATATAAGATTACAGTCTAAACAATAACAAGATGGCTGCCCCTTGAAGTCCTGCAAAGTTACCTAAAATGGGTCTATGGTTGATTCTTGTATTTGGCACACCGACTTTGGGAACTAGGTCAAATTTTTATTTGATTTTTTTATTTCATCAAGGTTTAACTTTCAAAAAAACTGAAAGTAGATTCTTATTCTGCAACTAAAGGCTATAAAAATAGCAGTGTTTCTTTGAATTACCACTCATAGTCAAGATTTTATTTTAAAATACAGTAGGTCACTTCATGCTCCTATACTGCACGCAGTTTTTGTGCTTTCTCCTTAAGCGCACAGTGAACACCGTCAATAAACACCACTATGTAATTGCTAATAAATTATATCTAATAAATACATGGATGCAAGATCGCCGGCTATAGCTGGCATGGCGGCAAAATCAAAGTAAAAAAAAAGCTTGCCGGCAAACGCCAGTCAGACCGATTGCCGGCTCGGTATCGTACTTTTTTTTTTTTCACTTGCGATAACGTTTTGGTCTTTCAAACTTACAAATGAATATGTCAAATTCAAAGAAACACTGGAAGTTACATTTCTTAAATTACGGCGCATGCGCTTGTTTCCGTACTTTCACTTTATATTAAAAACGTAAACAAAAGTTAGAAACAAATCCGTAAGGTGCCGGCCAGCTACGCTTAAGTTAGTTAGAAGATCTAATTCTAGTAAGTTTGATCTGATCTGCCGGCATAACATCTTCTTTAAAAAAATGAAACTAGACCGAATGTGTAGGCTACACCCCTCCGGGCCCTCCCTCACCTTAAATCTTATTGTAACAGTAAGACTAGTAAGAACGACTTCGCGTGGAAAGTCTGTAAATCATCTATTAGATGCTAGTAGACAATAATAGTAGCATACCGGTATCTAGAGTTAGATCTAATTTAGATCTAGTGAATATAATTTGCCCTTAACTTGAGAACTCCATGAATTTTAGTCAATTTAATGATCTCGATACATATAACGTCTAGATTACTCTAGAAATACGATAGATTCTACAATATTCTACATGTATCTTATTAAATTTATGCTAAATCACTTAGTAGAATCTAGTGACGATAATTCGCGCACAGCCGTGAAAAGTCCGCAAATTTAAGAGACTTAGATCTATAATAGAGTCTAGATTTTGATTTACGTTAGAGTTAGTGAAGTAAACTCAAGTTGTTATGGAAAGACAAAGGCTTATCCCTCGGCACCAAAATCAGACTGATGCGCTCCCTGGTCATGGCCACATTTCTATATGCTTGTGAGTCTTGGACACTGACTGCAGAGCTAGAGAGGAGGATCCTAGCAATGGGAATGAGATGCTGCAGAAGGATCCTAGGCATCACATTTAAAGACTGCATCACAAATCAAGAGATTAAAGACAGGGTTACTGCAGCGATCGGACCCCATGATGACCTGCTAAATACTGTGAAGAAACGAAAGCTCAAAATGTATGGCCATGTAACAAGATCTTCGGGACTCGCAAAGACCATCCTCCAGGGAACAGTACCAGGAAAAAGAAGAAGAGGCAGACAGAAAAAGCGGTGGGAAGACAACATCAAAGAATGGACAGGCCTACCATTGAAAGAGGTTTTAAACAGGGCAAAGGATAGAGAGGAATGGAGAAAGATGGTCCACAAGTCTTGCCTGGCGCCCCAACGGTCCACCAGACTAAGGGATAGGTAACAGGTA